>QRFJ01001998.1:158872-215748 GCA_006176705.1 Cocos nucifera | reverse complement strand
AAAGAGAGAGATTCGTATTGTTATGACAACCTAATTCAGGACTTGGGTCGATAAATATGGCCAGATAAGTGAGACCAAGTGGATAAGGGATATGCCATTAACGTTGACAAGATGCATTCGAGTCGAGATAGAGCTTCCAAATTAAAAGAATCGGACGTCGATCGTAATACTGCCAAACTTATCTTAGACACCAATTATTGAGCCAAAATCAAATTAGAATTCTATTAGGCTGGTCAATTTAAGTACTCTCTGATCGCCCATTAACACAGAGCACTCCTGATTCGGTTTGATCAACTGCTAGACCAATTGAGTTATTCCAAGTCCGAATCTAATTTTATGAATAGTATTCTTAGATCTAAAAATTCTTAATTTCAGACCTAATATATTTCATAATTTTAATTCTTAATTAAGTTTAGGGTTCATAAATAAACATGTATATAAAATTTTAGGATTTCATGATCTAGAATTTTGCAGAAAATAAGTTTCTAATTTTTGATTAAGAACGAATGCGCAGCTCTCCTACACACCATAAGAACACCCCATCGAATGGAAGGAGAGGGCCCTTAAATCCTACTTCATTCTTATGATCGAACGGCCAAGGAGAATGCCTTAATCAGAAATATGATAAATCTACAAAACTAGTTAGTTCTACATCATATATCACATATATAAAAAATTGATCTAACTAAAAACATGTTTTTCATACATCTCATGTATCATATCATGCATATTTTCAGATCTAAATTATCTCATAAATATATAAAAAATAAGATTTAAATTTGATCATATCAAATTAAAATTTATTCTAGATAATTTTGTAGAACTATTTTATAATTAGTCTAAATATGCATCTATCATATCTCATATGAATAAATTAAATAAATTTATCTTTTATTTTTTAGATCTAATTATAATATTTATAATATCAAAAAATAATAAATAAATAAATTTAAAAATTATAATTAATTAAATTAAAATTATGATCATACCAGACTACATATAGAATAATTCTATTCCTAGTCTAGTCATGCATTTCATACATCTTAGATCTAGATTATTTAATTTTTAATTTTTTAATTTTAGATCTCATCACATCTAATGTGATATCTAAAATCATCTAATTATTAGATTAAAAATATATTAAAATTAGATCTAATAAATTATGGAACCTAACTTTGATATCAGTTGAAGGAAAAAGCCTTATTTTTCAGATCAGATTCGTTCAGATCTGATTGGATCATGAAGAATATTTTAAAATTTTTTTTTCTAAGATCTTAATCAGATCTGATCTTATTGATCTGATAATAAAAATAAAAAATAAAAATTAAATCTAATTTAATTATACCTTTATTTTAGATAATCCAATTATCTTGTGATGATTTCGATGTTTGTCTGAGGTTTTGGATCTAGCCATGCAAGCATCTGACCTCTACTGGTATCCACTCAAACAGGATCTAGAGATCTTCTTCTTCTTAATCAATCCTTCAAAAATTAGATCTAGATCTGATCTTGAAGGTCTTCAAAATTTTTTTTGAAGAACAGTCATTATCTCTTGTAGCAGTGCTGCCTTCTTCCTTTCCTGACACTTTTCACTTGCTTGGATCGCACCTTACTCATGCCCAAAATCTCTTGGGCATGGAGAGGAGAGAGAGGACTAAAGGGAAGCATGAAGAAGGAGGGAGAGAGGCTTTATGGCATGGGCTAAAGGTAGAAGCATTAAATTCTAGGCGTAGATAGGATTTATATAGACCCTACTGCACCATGCAGTGCCACATCATTCTGGTCAATCATGGCTCTTTGTGTAATTAGATCTAAATCTGATTGATGGGATGACATCATCTAATCTAATCAGATGAGAGACCTTCAAAACCCTCCTAAGGTGGCACCAAGATGGGTCAAACAAGACTTCTTGGCGCTACAGAGTTTAATCCCCTGAAGCAACCTGGAGTCCCATCTGTATGGGACTCCATCTTTTATCGTCATGGGGTGCATGCCTCCCTAGGTATGTATCCTCTTTATGTCTATATTTTAGTAGGCGGACAAGGCCCCAAGTACTCTTCTATGGTGCATGACATATGGGCAGATGTCTAAGTGTCTAGGATCAACATTTGACCAATGTCCGAAAACAAGATTTAGCAGATGATCAAAAATGGCAGGTGTTGTCTCAAATTTATCTCATAAATTAAGACAATCCTTTTCTGATTTGGACAAGCTCCAGACCAAGTAAAGATTTTTGAGTGAGCCCAAACATATTTGGCTCAGTCGAGATAAGCTTTAATGATTATTAAAGGAGAACATTAGGCTCAATCATGTGCTAGCATGATTTCCTTGAACCTAATTGAATCTTATTCAAATCAATTAAACTAGGTTAGTCTAATTGATGATATCCAGATCTAAATCCTTGTTTGTGTGATTCAGTTAGGTTCAGTTTCGTATGGTAATGGGATAAGTCACGATCTCTATCATCGACATCATCGAAATACCTTTCGATGGATCAGAACTTTTCTGATTTAGACAACTAGTATGATCGATCATTCAAATCATTCTAATTGCTCAAAAAATCTACCAGTGATACCTAGCAGTATATGGTGGCAACCCATCAGAATTGAAAGCAAACTTCTCGGTGTAGTTACCTATGTGATTAAGTTCCTCTATCTTGAGCCCCGACCGAATTAGGGTTAAGGTGATCTCGTTAAACCCTAATTTCTATCATATGAATTAATCATTCGATTCAAGTCCAATGTGAAAATCCTAATAGAAACTCTTTCTATTATTTTACTCTATCATGGCCATGGGCTTATGGACTTGATTCTTATGATCATCATAGGGCTGCTCCTCATTTACCGAGGTAGATAGATCCCTTATTGGTGCAATCCAATACTTATAATGAACATGCTATAGCCAACATACACCTCAAGATTGTGAATAACTAGGAGATTGAGTTATGGTGTAGTCAAACTATAACACCCTCAAGGTGATCTATCGATGCACCTCAGATCAAAGAACCAGACACACAACTGTAGCTTCGAGCCAATAATCGACAAGAAGATAGACTTTCTCATGACTACTCGAGGTGGTGACGCTCAGTGCCCTCATTTTCTAACGAGTATCTGTACTCTCGCTCTGGTATCTCTACACCGTAGACTCAAGACTCATTTATCCTAAAGAACTAATCGTACACCAACCTTTCGAATCAATCGCCATCCTCATGATGATCCTATGGTCGGAAGTATTTTATGAGTTAATAAGAAAAATTTATATCTTAAATTTTCAACTCTTGAAAATATGAACTATCATTATCATTAATTCAAGGGATGTATCATAGACACTTTCAAATACACACTATGATAGAAAATAATCTATTTTATTATTTATAGTTAAAATTATAATTTTGCCCTTAGAAGTGTATTACAAGTGTCAGCCAATCTGGCTTCTAGGGCATATATATCTAATAATCGGATGATTGATCAATGATTAGGAATCGTTCTAGGGTTAAACAATCAATATGATTGATGTTTAACCTAGTGCAAGTGTTGCAGAAGGATTGATTAGCAATTGGATTGCTAATTGACTTAATTTGATTAAGCCAATAGGTTGAGATTAAGTTTAATTAAATATGATTTAATTAGATTTAGTTTGGACTTTATTGGATCAAGTTCAATTGGTTAATTGGATAAACCAAGTGCAATGAAGAACTAGTCCTAGTCTAACTAGGACTCGGATTAACCCAATTTTTTAATTTGATTAGAAAATAAATTAAAATTAAATCTGATTTAGTTAAGTTCTTAAATGAGTTAGGGCCTTATTTAATTGGGTTGGTTTAATCTTGATTTTATTTGGTTAAAAGATCTTGTTTGACCAAGTCAAAATAGGAGTCTTAGTGTGACTAGGACTCCCTATCTCCTTGTGCCACCTTGGTCCCAACGCCCTCCATACATATTTTTTAGATATTTTTCATGAAAAATCCCTTTCTTCCTGATTTTCATGCCTCCTCTCTCCCTCCAAATCATATTTTGAAGTTAGGTGGAAGACCAAGTCAAAGGAGGAATTGGTTTTGCTTAGGATTCAATGAGATAGAATCCTTGTTGACCAAAACATCTTTCCTTGAGTGCCATCCTCTCTTTTAATTAATTCTTCTCTTATTCCATAAAAATAATCTTCTTTTTTGTCTGCCCTCTCTTGCTGGTCCATGCTAAAAATTGTGGAGGAGGCGCCCAAGAGTTGGGCGCCCCAACAACTTCTCATGTTTGGATATTCCTAGTCTAGGAATTTGACCTAACTTGGACTCTTCTTTTTCCCTATTTATTGGATGAATTTTGTTCTAATTTTTTTTATAAAATATAGATCTTTAGGAGAGGTTTGGGGTGTGAAAAAATTAGAGGAAGAGGGTCCTTGGGTGTAGAGGTTCCGTAGGCACCAAACTAGGTATCTAGGTGAGAGAAAAGAGAAGAAGAAGAGGGTCTTCTTTTAGGACTATTTTATTTTCAATCTCTCCTCCTTTCTTTTGAATTTCTTTTTGAGAGAGTCTCATATTAGCAAACTCTCATCTTCTTTCTCATATTTTGGAGAGTCCAAATTTTGAAGGAGAGAGCATCGGATCGACCATCGAAGAAGGATCAGCACGGTACTAGCATGCTATGCTGATTTTCTGCATCGGACTTCAGATTAGAGATCGTAGGTTTATGTTGACGACTCCTAGAGGCCGGACCTATGTGCAGCTGATGACTTCATCCTCAAGCCTTGATCAGCAAGTTAGAATATTTAAACTTGCTCAGGTAATAGATCTGATCTATAAACTTCATACCTGCATTTGATGTAGTGTAGATCTAGGTTGATTTGATCAACCTTTTTTCTTTCTTATTTAATTTTAATTTTTAATTTAATATCATGCCTTGATCATGTAATAGATCTTAGATCTAGGTATTTATATGGTTATTTAAATAAATTTTAGATTTATTTAAGTCTTTTGCTATAAAATCTTGAAAAAGTTTCAAGATCTACCTGTGAAATCCTAGATCTGATTCCTCCAATTGGTATCAGAGCCTAGATTCTTATTACATGATTTTTATGCATATCTAGATTATTTTTTAGATTAGATCTAATTTATAATCTAATTATTAAATCTAAATCTAAAAAATAAAATAAAATAAAATATTTTAGATTGCATGGACTGCCATAAGATTGTCCTGCTGTAAGGTTTACCCCTTACAGTGAATAGGTTGTCCTAGTACGTGCTGATCTAAAATATTGATCATAAAATTTTAGATTAGATCTAAAAGATTTTATGATCTAATTAAAAATATTTTAATCTAATTTTAATGATCATAAATGTGTTAGATTTGATCTAGGAAGATTTATGATTGATTATTATTGAAACTGTTTTAATTACATGAACATGTTTAGATTAGATCTAAAGTAGTTTTATGTTTATTTTACTTGCATATTGATTATGAATCAAACATACAACTTAGTTGATAGAACCATATTGTAAAAATATTTTATAAATATAAAAATTATTTTTAAAAAGCCGAATCCTAACCCTCAATCCAAAACTTAATTGAGAATTAAGAAGTTGATTGATTAGAATCTAGGATTATGAATTAAAGATCCTAAGACACAAATCATAACACATTGTTAAAATGGGTTAGTGGGAATTAGGTCCATTAATTAGGTTAAATCTAGGATTAGATTAAAGAATGAACTTAATTAGAGAATTGACTAAATCTAATTAATTATTATCTTAGATTAGATCAAGGATTCTATAGATCAATTACAATAGTTGTAGTTGGTCAAGTCCATATCTTTAACAAGACCCAAGATGGACTTGATTCTTGGCTATGTGATTTAGCACGAACTATTAGGTTAATCTAATTGAAACTAATTAAACTAGTTGGTGCCTAAGATAAATCAGATCAGTGGTTTTTAATTGGTAGCCCGCTTACCTGACCATTTTTGATGGTGTCTAAGGCAAGCTTGGCAGACCCTTCCATTGATTGAACTTACGTGACCTCTTGGTGAGATTATATTTTGATCAGATCGCTTAACTATTCAAGCTGACCCATGTCAACTAGATAAATCAGTTTGACTAATTTAGGTACTCCTAGACTAGCCTATTAATGATCTTCCTTAAGCTGACTTGGTGAAGTTAGTGGGAGGATCATGACAAGCTGGTCAATCTGACCTACTTACTTCTATAAATAAATTCTCTAAAATTATTAGGTCTCTAAAATAAAATAGTTATATGATAACTGGATCATAGCCTCCCATTAAAGTAGATGATAATAGGTCCATCAGTTGGATAATCATCGAAGGCCCAAAGGCCTGGTGCTTATCGATTGATGGAATTATCATTTATTATATGATCTCTTGGATACATCTTTCTAAATGATGGTCAGGTGGGCCAACCAAAGTTGGGCCTAATAATTCATTGGTTGGATGGGCCAAGTATGGTCATGTTAATGGTTGGACCTAACTGGACCATTTTCTGAGAAGGCTAAAGCCAACTAATCAGGGCCTGAGGCAAAATTTAATTACTGAAAATTATTTAGAGAAATAATTATTATGAACCTATCCTTAGATGTACATGGATGGGTCAACCAAAGTTGGGCTTGTGTACAGTCTATGTGGATTCTAGTACCCACTAAGGAATTAGGATAATTCCTCGAATTGGAGATAGAGGCTATCAATTCGAATAAAATAGTGAGAGAAATCTTTTGATTAAAGTCTAAATTTTTAGGTTTAATGAATCAATTACTAATTAGATTTTGGTTTTTCTTTGTGTAGACATGGCCACTTTCCTATCGCTCCAATCATTGTTGAACAATGATAAGTTGGTGGGACCTAACTTCAGTAGCTGATATCGAAAGTTGAAGATTATCTTGGAGCATGAACAGATCCTATATATGTTGATGGATCTTGCATCTGAGGAGCCAGCTACCAATGCACGTGAAATAGTCAGAAACACTTATCAGAAGTGGCTCAGTGATCAAACCATGGTGCACTGCATTATGCTGGCTATGATGAGCGATGAGTTCAGTCGCAAGTTTGAGACAGCTCAGCCAAATAAAATGCTCCAAGTGTTGGAGGATTCTTTTGGCACATCCGATGATTTTGAGAGCCATAAGACTAGTTGTGCCATCTTCAACGCTAGAATGTAGGATGGTGCCTCTGTCATTGATCATGTATTATACATGATCGAGCTGATAGGGTGCTTGAGCAAGCTCGGCTTTTTCTTGCACAAACAACTTGGACAAGATGCAATACTAAACTCATTGCCCAAGTCTTATCTTCCATTCCTTACACATTATAGAATGTCAAAGTCTAAAGTGGACTACCATAGGTTACTGGGGTTACTTCAGAATTTTGAGAAGAATCACCAACTCCATAAGGAGTCGGTGAACTTAGTGGGAGATTCATCTTCTCATTGTCGATTCTTTAGGAAAGGAAAGAAGAACAAGAAGAAGAAAGCCAAGAAGGTGCATGTTCATGCTAGGACACCTATGCAGGCTTAGACCCCAAAGACCAAGCTCGATAAGAGTCAAGCCGAATGCTTCTTTTGTAAGAAGCGGGGGCACTAGAAGAGGAACTATCCTCAGTACATTGCCTCCTTGGATTCAAACAGGCAAAGAAAGAAGCAAGCTGTTGCTGGGCAAGGTATTTATATGATAACTCCTTGTAATTTCTCTATTTATGATATTACTGACTGGGTATTGGATATCGGTAGCTCTTATCATATTTATAATTTATTGCAGGGGTTGCAGGTCAGTAAAAGATTTGATCAAGATGAGAAATTTCTGAATGTTGGAGATGGAAGATCAGTTCCAGTTCTAGCTTTAAAAATTTTGAAACTTATATTTGAATCTCATACCGTTGTTCTTAGTGATTGTCATTACTGTTCTAGTTTCTTTTTAAATATTATTTCTGTAGGCCTTTTGGCCATGAACAATTATGAAATTTCAATAAAGAAATGAGTATGTAATGTCATTGTGAATGGTGTTACTACTTTCTATGGACAATTGAATAATAGTATATATATATTATCACAACTTGTTAATGTAGTTTATTCTACTGACAAGCATCTTAGATTAGATAGTGTATCAGATATCTACTTATGGCACTGTAGGCTAGGTCATATAAACAAGAACATGATAAATAGGTTGACTCAGGAGGGAATCCTTGAAGTGAATGATTATGAATTACTTCCAACCTGTGAGTCCTGTCTTCTTGGTAAAATGACCAAGTCACCTTTCATTAAAAAAGGTGAGAGAGCCAATGAGCTCTTAGGTCTAGTACATACTGATGTATATGGACCAATGAGTACAAGTGCTAGAGGTGGATATGTCTACATCATCACTTTCACATATGATCTATCTAGATATAGATATGTCTATCTGATGAAACATAAGTCGAATTCTTTTAAAATGTTCAAACGATTCTGAAGTGAAGTAGAAAAATAAACTGAAAAGAGTATTAAAACTTTTTGGTCTAATCGAGGAGGAGAATATCTTTCTGATGAGTTTCTCACATATCTAGGAGAGAATGAAATTTTCTTTCAATGGACTCCTCCTGGAACACCATAGCATAATGGTGTGTTAGAAAGGAGGAATCAAACTCTATTAGACATGATCCGATCCATGATGGAATTTGCCAGCTTGCCGATATTCTTCTAGGGATATGCACTCGAATCAGCTTGTTATCTATTAAATAGGATTCCAAGTAAGTCTGTAGTTAAAATTTCATATGAGATATGGATAAGGCATAAGCCAACACTTTTACACCTTAGAGTTTGGGGGTGCCCGGCTTATATCAAACGGTTAGTTATAGATAAACTTGAACCTAGGTCTGGCAAGTATACATTCATAGGATACCCAAAAGAGACCAAAGGATACTATTTCTACCATGCTGATGAACAAAAGGTATTCGTCAGCCTTAGGGCAACCTTTTTGGAAAAAAAGTTCCTTGATGAAGGAACTGTTGTCTCTAAGGTTGAACTTGATGAAGTTCAATAGGTAGAAAGTATGATATAGAATATTGAACCTAAGTCAGATTTGATCAGATCAGATCCGAAGCCTAGTTAACCTACACCATTAAAATGATCTGGCAGAGTATCCTACCATCCGAACAGATACTATAGATTCTTGGTCCAGGATGGTGATCCCATCAAACTCGATGAGAATGATGTGAACCTGATCACTTATATGGATATAATGCAGAGATCCAACTTTAAGAAATGGCTAGAAGCCATGAGATCCAAAATGGATTCCATGAAAGTCAATGATGTTTGGACATTAGTTGGCCCACTTGAAGGGGTTAAATCCATTGGCTGTAAATGGGTCTTCAAAAGAAAGAGGAGTGCAGATGGAAAGATGGAGACCTATAAAGCCCATCTGGTTATCAAGGGGTATCGTCAATGTTATGGTATTGACTATGATGAGACGTTCTCCTCTGTGGCAATGCTCAAGTTCATTCGGATCATGCTTGCCATTGTTGCCCATCTGGACTATGAGATCTGGCAGATGGATGCAAAGACAGCTTTCCTAAATGAAGAGCTAACTGAAGAGGTATATATGATATAACCTGAAGGGTTCACATCCATAAATGAGTCCAAGATCTGCAAGCTTCAGAGATCCATTTATGGATTGAAGCAGGCATCTCGGAGTTGGAACATGCATTTTGATAAAGTGATCAAAACATATGGCTTCATTAAGAATGAAGAAGAATCCTGCATTTACAGATGGGCAAATGGTCTAGCAGTGGTATTTTTTATTTTGTATGTGGACAATATTCTCTTAATCGAGAATGACATCCCCACACTATAAGGAATAAAAGTCTGGTTGTCATCACAGTTCTCCATAAAGGATTTGGATGAAGCATCCTACATCCTAAGGATGAAGATATATAGGGATAGATCTAAAAGGATGCTTGGTATATCCCAATCCATGTACATAGAACTATGCTGAAGAGGTTCAGCATGGAGAATTCCAAAAAGGGCTATCTTTCGATAGACCAAGGAATTTTTCTCTCTAAGATTGATTGTTTGACAACTCCTGAAGAGAGAGAGCATATGAGTAGAATTTCATATGCTTCAACAGTGGGATCTATTATGTATGCAATGATATGTATGAGATCAGACGTGGCATACTCACTAGGAGTAGTGAGTAGATACCAGTCTGACCTTGGAGAAAATCACTGGAAGGTGGTTAAAATCATCCTTAAGTATTTAAGAAATACTAAGGACCAATGATTGGTTTATGGTGAGTCAGATATGAAGCTTGTGGGGTTTACAGATTCTAGCATTTAATCTGACCATGATGATAGTAAAAGTATATCGAGTTATACCTTTACTCTAAATAGTGGAGCCATCTGTTGGAAAAGTTTCAAGCAGCATACAATGGCTGACTCTATTTGTGAAGTAGAGTACATGGCAGCATCAGATGCAGTAAAGAAAGCTATGTGGCTGAGGAAGTTCATCACCGAGCTTGGAGTAGCATCCTCAATTGATGGTCCAGTCCTGCTCTACTACGATAGCACTAGCGCTATAGCTTAAGCAAAAAAATCGAAGGCACACCAGCAAATAAAGCATATTCTGTACTGCTTCCATTTGGTCCGTGAGATCGTGGATTGTGGTGACGTTGACCTTCAGAAGATCGACGAAAAGAAGAATCTAGCTGACCCCTTCACTAAAGCCCTGGCAATCAAGGAGTTCAACAACCATAAGTCAAAGATGGGTATTAGATACTATGCCGAGTGGCTTTAGGATAAGTGGGAGTTGTTGGAAATTTTGTTCCAAAGCCAATCGTCAGCTTATTGATGGTTGAGCTATTTTATAATTATAATTAATTTATTAATTAATAAAAATATTTTGACATCTTTTTTTATCATAAGTTTACATCTTCTAATGAACTCCATTATTGTGATAAAGTTCTTAGGATTATTTAGTTTCAATAAAGAGAGAATTTATCGATTAGTCCTTAAATTTGTTCACGACCAAATGATAGGCTGTTAATTAGGATGACAGTGTCTATCGAGCATAGGTCGCTATATGCCATATAGGTTGGTTATCCTCTTAACCAAGGAGTATGGAGACACTGGTATGGCATACAGATGAGATGTATGGGTACATCATCGTTGGACGTGACCAACTCTAGAGTATTTTACTATCGAGAATGTCTCTGATGGGATATAGGTATAAGTATCCCTTAGATCTGAGATCACCTCAGTGACTTGCAAGCAACTCACTGTGCTTTGGTATTGGACTAACTAAATTTTTAATTTAATAATGGAAGGCTTCTGGGCACAGTCAAGTACTTGCGAAGTTGGAGTGTAATCAAGATGGAATTGACCACTTCAAGAGTTGGAGAAGAATATGTCACTGTATTTCAATATAGCAAAATCTTAGCTAGGATAATCCATCAGATGGATTTGGTATTTTGAAATACAATATGGACAACTTGATCAAAGTTGACAATTGAACTCTAATGTGTCCTACGAGCATTATGATCAAGGGGATGAATTATATGAAAACTATATCCGCACGGGTTCTAAGGATGGTGTTCTACACCTTCGACCTATCCGATTGTCGGGTATCATTGCTAGATGGTCACTTTGATTGATATAAAAATTTATTCTTATGCTATCAGCTTAGGTTCGAACCTATGAGGTCATATACATTAGAGCTTATGATCTGATCAGATGGTTGATCAATGATTAAGAATCGTTCTAGGGTTAAACAATTGATACGATTGGTGTTTAACCTAGTGCAAGTGTTGCAGGAGGATCGATTAGTAATTAGATTGCTAATTAGCTTAATTTGATTAAACCAATAAGTTGAGATTAAGTCTAATTAAATATGATTTAATTAGATTTGGTTTGGGCTTGATTGGATCAAGTTCAATTGGTTAATTGGATAAGCCTAGTGCAAGGAAGAACTAGTCCTAGTCTAACTAGGACTCGGATTAACCTAATTTTTTAAATTTGATTAAAAAATAAATTAAAATTAAATTTAATTTAATCTAATTTAATTAAGTTCTTAAATGGGTTAGGGTCTTATTTAATTGGGTTGATTTAATCTTAATTTTATTTGGTTAAAAGATCTTGTTTGACCAAGTCAAAATAGGAGTCCTAGTGTGACTAGGATTCCCTATCTCCTTGCGCCACCATGGTCCCAACACCATCCATACCTATCTTTTAGGTATTTTTCATGGAAAATCCCTTTCTTCCTAATTTTCATGCCCCCTCTCTTCCTCTAAGTCATATTTGGAAGTTAGGTGGAAGACCAAGTCAAAGGAGGAATTGGTTTTGCTTAGGATTTTATGAGATAGAATCCTTGTTGACCAAAATATCTTTCTTTGAGTTCTATCCCTTTTTTTAATTAATTCTTTTCTTATTCTATGAAAATAATATCTTTTTTTGTGCATCCTCTCTTGCTGGTCCATGCCAAAAATTATGGAGGAGGCCCCCAAGAGTTGGGCACCCCAACAACTTCCCATGTTTGGATATTTCTAGTCTAAAAATTTGACCTAACTTGGACTCTTCTTTTTCCCTATTTATTAGATAAATTTTATTCTAATTTTTTCATGGAATATAGATCTTTGGGAGAGGTTTTGGGTGCAAAAAAATCAGAGGAAGAGGGTCCTTGGGCATGGGGTTTCCATGGGCACCAAACTAGGTGTCTAGGTGAGAGAAAAGAGAAGAAGAAGGAGGTCTTCTTCTAGGGCTATTTTGTTTTCATTCTCTTCTCCTTTCTTTTGAAGTTTTTTAAGAGAGTCTCAGATCAGCAAACTCTCATCTTTCTTCTCATATTTTGGAGAGTCTAAATTTTGAAGAAGGGAGCATCGGATCGACCGTTGAAGAAGGATCGGTACAGTGCTAGCATGTTGTGCTGATTTCCTGCATCGGACTTCAGCTCAGAGATTGTAGGCTCGTGTGGATGACTCCTAGAGGCCGGACATGTGTGCAGCCTATGACTTCATCCTCAAGCCTGGATCAGTAAGTTAGAATATCTAAACTTGCTCAGGTAATAGATCTGATCCATAAACTTCATATCTGCATTTGATATAGTATAGATCTAGGTTGATTTGATCAACCTTTTTTCTTTCTTATTTAATTTTAATTTTTGATTTAATATCATATCTTGATCATGTAATAGATCTAAGATCTAGGTATTTACATGGTTATTTAAATAAATTTTAGATTTATTTAAGTCTTTCATTGCAAGATCTTGAAAAAATTTCAAGATCTACCTGTGAAATTCTAGATCTGGTTCCTTTAGAGCGAGCTTGCCTTGACTTTGGGGTTGAAAAATCTCTGCTTGACGTAGCACCAGATCTCTAACCTTAAATTTTTACTCCTGACTTTAGAATTATAGTATTGGGCTACTTTTTGCCAGTAAGCCGCCATCCGAATTTGAGCCTTCTCCCACTTTTCCTCCAGTAAATCAAGATTTATCCTGAGGTCCTGCAAATTATTTTATTCATTGAAGCCTTTGACTCATGCCAATGAAAGCCCAAGTTCGATCGAAATGACCACTTCAATCCAAAAGCCAAAGCAAATGGAGTTTCTCCAGTTGGTAACTTCTGAATAGTTCTATAAGCCTTAAGTACATGATAAAGTTCATCCACCCATGTTTCTTTCACCCGCTCAAGTCTTACTTTTATCCCTTGCAATAGAGTTCTATTTGGTTGCCTTGGCTTCACCATTCACTTGAGGATGTGCCACAAATATTAAATGATGAAAAATGTTCAAGTCCTCACAAAATTCAGCAAACTTTATTTTTGTAAACTATGCCCATTATCAGTAATTAAAGTCTATGGTAGGCTGAATCTGCATACTATTAACTTCTAGATGAAGTCCTGGACATTAGCTTCAGTGATTTTTGCTAAGCGTTTGGCCTTACCCACTTAGTGAAGTAGTCCACTACTACCAAGAAAAAATTTATTATCCAAATGCTATGAAAAATGGTCCAAGTATGTCTATTTTCTACTGTGCGAATGGCCATAGAGCACTTAAAGGTGTGAGCTAGGAAGCTGGTTGCCTTTGAACATTGGCATTTCTCTAACACCGATCACATTTCCTTACATACTCAACTATATCTTATTGCATGGTTGGCCAATAATATCCTTGCCGGAGTAGCTCGTAGGATAATGATCTAGCTCTAAGATAGTTTTCGCATATCCTTTCATGGACTTCTTTCAGGACATAATCAGCTTTGGATGGTCGGAGGCATTTGAGAAGTGGCAAAAAATAAGACCTCTTATATAGCTTGTTTTCATATAAGATATAGTAGGATGCCTGATTTCTCAATTTCTGAGCTTCTTTGGGATCTCTGGGGAGGATACCATCTTTAAGATACAGAGTCAATGGGTTGATCTAATTGGGCTCCTGATCTACTTGCATTATTGCCTAGGATTCTTCCAAACTTGGGTGCCGAAGAATTTCAAAGAAAACTTCCTTGGACAACTCATTCAAGCTAAAGTTGTCAACTTGGACAGAAGGTTGGCCTTAGAATTCTCTACCCTAGGAATCTGCTAATTGTCAAAACTGTTGAAGGCCAAAGTTAGGCTTTCCATTTTGTCTAAGTATTTTTTCATACTTTCCTCCTAAGCTTTATAGTTGCCATTGATCTGCCCTACCACCAATTGCAAGTCACTGAAGGCTTTCACATGGTCTGTCCCCAATTTCCTGACCATCCTTAATCCTGTGATTAGAGCTTCATATTCTGCTACATTGTTGATCATAGGAAACTCAAAATGTAGTGCATATTCAATAATAACTTCTAGATTGATAAGTATCAAATTTGCACCCGCTCCAGAAGTACTAGATAAGCCATCAACATATAAGGCCCAGGAATCCTCAGGGAGGTCTACTTTTATCTTCAGGAGAGTTTGGCTATAAATTAGAAGCTAGCGTAGACCTCTTGTTGCTCTAGCTCAACTAGGTTTGGAATAATGCATTTCACCATGAAATCGACCAATATTTGAGTTTTAATAGATGGCCGTGGTTGAAACTTGATGTCCAATTTAGTGAGCTCAATTGCCCACTTTGCTATTCTTCTAGAAGTATCTGACCAGTGAAGAACTATCTTAATATATTAATCTGTAAGGAGTGTCATTGTATGCCCTTGAAAATAGGATCGGAGTTTTCTAGCTGTAATTAATAAAGCATAGATTAGCTTTTCTAATTTAGTAAACCATATTTTTGTATCTCCCAGAACTTAGGTTATGTTGTAGATTGGCTCTTGAGTTTTATTCTCCTCTCCAACTAAGACGGCTCCAATGGCCATAGGTGACACTACTAAATATAAGAACAACTCTTCATCAGATTCGGGTTTGGTGAGAAGGAAAGGTGAGCCAAGGTAGTTCTTTAATTTCTCAAATACTTGCTGACATTCAGGGGTCCAGTAGAAGTTCTTTGGTTTCTTAAGCACTTGGAAGAAGGGCATGCAACATTCCGCCGACCTTGAAATGAAGCGGTTCAAAGCCGTGATCTTTCTCGTTAGGCGCTGAACTTTTTTTATTATATTAAAAATAGTTATCTTTTGAATGGCCCAAATTTTCTCTGGGTTTGCTTCGATGCCGTGCTTTGACACCATGAATCTCAAGAATTTTTTTGAAGTCATTCCGAAAGTACATTTGGTTGGGTTCAGCTTCATTTTGTACCTCCAAAAAGTGTTGAATGTTTCTTCTATGTTGATAATATGATTTTTTGAAGATCGGCTTTTGATAAACATGTCATCCATATAAATCTTCATGTTACGGCCGATCTACTCCTTAAAAATTTTATTCACCAGGTGCTGGTAGGTTGCTCCTATATTTTTGAGTCTAAAGGGTATAATCCTATAACAATAAAGATCATGATCAATAATAAAAATAATTTTCTCCTCATCCTCAGGTGCCATTCAAATTTGGTTATAGCTCGAGAAGGCATCCATGAAGGTGAGGAGCTCATAGTCCGAAGTTGCATATACTAGTTGGTCGATTCTGGGCAAAGGATAACTATCCTTTGGGTAGGCTTTGTTCAAATTAGTGAAGTCTATACTCATCCTCCACTTGCCGTTCATCTTTGTGACAAGAACTATATTTATAATCCAATCGGGTAGGATACCTTTTGGATGAACTCGGCTTTGAGGAGCTTATCTACCTCATTCACGATTGCCTTCCATCATTTTGGTGCGAAGCTATGCTTCTTTTGTTTCACAAGTTAGCATTTGTGGTCTACACCCAAGCGATGCTCCATCACTTCTGCATCAATCCTGGGTATGTGTGCAGGAACCCAAGCAAAGACATCGGTATTCCTTCGCAAAAAGATGATGAGATGCCTCTTGACTTCTTCTTGCAAATTTGAGCCAATCTAAACTATATGGTCCTTGTTCCTATCATTTAGGTGTTAGATGTGTACCCTAGAAGCCAGATTGGCTGACACTTATAATACATTTCTAAGAGCAATTTTATAATTTTGACTATAAATTAATAAAAATATTATTTTTCTATCATAGTGTTTATTTAAAAGTGTTTGTGATATATCCTTTGAGTTAATGATAATAATAATTTATACTTTCAAGAGTTAAAAATTTAAGACATGAATTTTTATAATTAACTTATAAAATTGCTCCTGATCGTAGGATCGTCATGAGGATGGTGATCGATCTAAAAGATTGATATACGATCACTTTCTTAGGATAGATGAATCTTGTATCTACGATGTGGAGATATTAGAATGAAAGTACTGATACTCATTAGAGAACGAGGACACTAAGCGTGACCACCTCGAGCAGTTATAAGAAAGTCTATCTTCTCATCGATGACTGGCTCGATGCTATAGTTATATGTCAGATTCTTTGACCTGAGGTGTATCAATAGTTTATCTTAAGTGTGCTATAGTTTGACTATACCATAACTCGATCTCCTAGTCATTCAAAATTCTGAGATGTATGTTAGCTATAGCATGTTCATTGTAGGAACTAAATTGCACCAAGATGGGATCTATCAACCTCGATAGTGGAAGAGTAGTCCTATGATGATTATGAGATCGAGTTCTTAAGTCCATGGCCATGGTAGTGTGATATAATAGAAAAAAATTTTCTATTAGATTTTCACATCAAACTCAAATTGAATGATTCATTCATATGACGAATGTTGGATTTTGATGAGTTTACCTTAAACCCTAATCCTATTGGGACTCATGATAGTAGAATCGATTCACACAGATACCTACTCTGAGAGGTTTGCTTTCAGTTTTGATGGATTGCCATCATATGCTGCTAGGTTTTACTAGTAGATTTTGGAAGTAATTAGAATGGTCTTGCTGATCGATCATTCCAATTGTATGAATCAAAAAAGTTCTGATCCATTGAAAGGTATTTCGATGATGTCAATGATAGAGATCATGACATATCTCATTATCATATGAAATTGAACCTAACTAGATCACACATTTAAGGGTTTGAGTCTGGTTGTGATCAATTAGACTGAGTCAGTTCAATTAATTTGGGTTAGATCCGAGTAGATTCAAAGAAATCATGCTAGCACATGATTGACCTAATATTCTCCTTCTGTAGTCTTTCTGGTTCATCACGGATGAGTTTGACTCAACCAAAACTCTGATTGGAGGTTGGGTTGTCTTAATTCATTAGATGACTTTTAGAACAACACCTGCCATTTCTAGTCACCTACCATTTCTGATCACCTACCTTTTTGTATCGCACACCAGGGTCAAAAGTTGATCCTATTATAAGAAAGAAAGGACGAGGGGTGCATGCCCCTGGAGATTTTCTAAGGGCATGCACCCCCTCCTTTTTGGTATGGCATGGAGAGGGTGCACGTCCCCCTAGGCATGCACCCCAATGGATGGGCTTTGACTTGGTCAAAATCCAATTTTGACCAGTCAAAGATTTTTGATTTAGATCAAATCCTAAAGATAGAAGGAAGAGTTCCTTGCGCACTCAACTTACTCCCTCTTTCCTTATCCATCTTGTACGACAAATATGGGAAGTTTGGGGTAGCAATTTTGATGCATATTGGCATGGGAAATCTACTAAAAATCAAAAATAAATCAAGCAATTGGTTGCTTGATTGATTGGAACACTAAGGTGGCGCAGGGCTCTATTTAAGAGACCCTGTGCCCTAGGGTTTCATATAGTTGATGCTCCATGCCCCAAGCCCCATATGCTGCTATCCTCTCCCTTTCTCCATGCCTCCCTCTTTTTGATTTCCTCTTTGTCTTCATGCCAAAGGTTGGGCACAAATTCAGGAGGAAGATCAAATAGTTTTGGCACATAGATCAGGAAGAAGATGACTTGTTCATGAGATGAACGTCCAGTCTTCTTTGATTATTCTGAAGGCTCTATAGATCAGATTTAGATCTAATTTTTGGTGATCAAATCAAAAAGGAGAGCATCTCTAAATCTAGCCCGAGTGAACTCTGGTAGAGGCTAGGCACTTGCATGGCTTAATCTAGAACTCCAAGATTTCGCAGATCATTGGTAGGATAATCAGATTATCCAATCAAGTACAAAATTTATATCTGATTTAATTTTTAATTTTAGATTTAATATCAGATCATTAAAATCAGATTGGATAACTCTCTAATCTGATTATACTCTATAGAAAAATTTTTAAAATATTTTTTATAGATCTGATCAGATTAGATCGATCCTATGGCAGAAAAAGCGTTTATGATCTACACCCAAGCGATGCTCCATCACTTCTGCATCGATCTTGGGCATCTCTATGGGAACCCAAGTAAAGACATAGGTGTTCCTTTGCAAAAAGGTGACAAGCTGTCTCTTGACTTTTTCTTGCAAATTTGAGCCAATCTAAACTGTGGTCCTTGTTCCCATCATTTAAGGATACTGCAACCAAGTCGTCAGTTGGTTCTCCCCATTCTTCAGTTCGGTCATCACGGGCATCAAGTCTATCCACTAGATAGAGTTTTGGTTACTTTCCTTCTTATAGGGCAATTGTGTAATAATGATGTGCTAGAGCTTAGTCTCTCCTGACTTCTCCAACTCCATGCTTTATTGAAAACTTTATCTTCAAATAGTATGTTGATCTACAGCTCAAAGTGTATTCAACCCAGGTTGATCAAGAATTGCGTTGTAAGTAGAAGGAGCCTTCACTACCAAAAAATCGATCTGAGCTTTAGATTGATTTGGATACCAACATGCCATAATTGATAAAGTGACTATTCCTTCAATCGGTATAGCATCACTGGTGAACCCCACTAATGGGGAGCTTATTAGTCCCATACGGCTATTAGGTATAGATATTTTAGAGAAAGCATCGTAAAACAAGATATTGGTAGAACTTTCATTATCAACAAAGATATGGCATACATCATGATTAAAAATATTTAAAGTAACTACAACCATGTCATTATAAGAATTGGTGGTGCTCCCAAGCCTTGGGAGGCCATGGAAGGAGCCAGGGTGTTGGTTCAAGAGAGACTAGGATAAGTGCGGTCCTAGGGCTAGGACAGGAGTTGTCCTAGGGTAGAGGTGGTGTGTAGCCCTCCACGGGCTTGAGGTTTAGATCTTGAGGGGCTTGGTTGGTGCTTCAAAGATCTGGAACATAAGATGGAGCAAAAAATTAAAACCAAGGCATGAAGACTGTAGAGAAGAGATTTTTCTACATGTTAGCTGGCTCAGTTTGATACTGGATTGGCTAAGTCTCAGAGGATAGGATAAATAGAAAAGTATGTGTTGGTACAGAATCTAATTAATATCAAAATCGAGCTGGAGCTGGAGAAGATGAGGTCACCGTTGGGAACCTACAAGATAAGTTCTGACCGGATTCGAGGGTGGTGGCTCCGGTAGGACCCTCCGACGATCAAGTCATCTCTTCTGGCCAATAGAAATGGAGTACTTAGGAGAGATGGTAGTGGAGTTTAGGAAAGAAGAAGAGAGCTCTTTAGAGAAATGTATCTAGAGGATCCCTTTTATAGGCAGAGCCTATAACAAACTGAGAGTGACAGCCATAATCGTCTGGTAGTGGGCCGCTCGAGATCACGTGGAGTTTATTACAGAGAGTAGTATCTGTTATCATGACATGCCAGTTCATTGAAATTTAATAGTTATAGTTTGGAGGTGCAGACGTCGGTCGGTGAAGAATTTTGAGTTATATCAATTCCAGAGAGGTTCAAACTCTCCTAAGGTAGTCTGTGTGCAGGTTGGTCCACGCTGTATATAAAATTAGATTCGCATAGGCGAGGAGATCCTTCTGAGCGATTGTAGGAAGTTCGATCAAAAGGGGCTCGAAAGCTTTACGATTGGAGAAATCTTGAAGAAAGTATGCTGGAGAAATCTGAAAGAGGATCCACTGGAAGAATCTAGAAGTAGATCTGTCGGAGGAGAAATCTGAAGGGGGATTCATTTGATGGAGGAATCCAACTGAAGGAGAAGTTCGGAAGGAGTTCAGCTGATGGAGAAGTTCAGAAGGAGTTCAACTGATGGAGAAGTTTGAAAGAAATTCGGCTGATATAGAAATCCGAAAGGAGTTTGACTGATGGAGAAGTCTAAAAGAAGTTCGACTGATGGAGAAGTCTAAAAGGAGTTCGGCTGATATAGAAGTCCAGAAGAAGTTTGACTGATGGAGAAATCCAGAAGAAGTTCGACTGATGGAGAAGTTCGAAAGAAGTTCGACTGATATAGAAGTTCAGAAGGAGTTTGATTAATGGAGAAGTCTAACAGGAGTTCGGCTGATGGAGAAGTCTAAAAGGAGTTTGGCTAATATAGAAGTCTGGAAGGAGTTCGACTGATGGAGAAGTCCGGAAGGAGTTCAATTGATGGAGAAGTTCAGAAGGAGTTCAATTGATGGAGAAGTCTGATTGATGGAGAAGTCCAGAAGGAGGACTTCGTGATTGAAGCTCTTTTGCAATTATAAGTTACATTTGGCTGAGCATCAGACCGAACTTCAGTGGGAGCGAGGTTTACCCCCAATAATAGTCCCCTACTCTTGAGTTCGAAATTCGAAGGAAGGAAGTAAAAAGATGATTGCTAAAGTTCTTTTCTGGGTTCACGTGCTCGTTAGAATGAGATGTTTTGGCATTTATCATGCTGGCATCGAAGCTTTTTAAATCTAAAATAGGTTTGAGAAGACGATCCTTCATATTTTCCACTGAAACTCTATTCCAGGTACGATGCCATAAAGACTCCATCTGTCGTCACTTTTCTATCATGATGAGTGGGACATGCGATGCATGTCGATCGACTGAAGTTGATTCATAATCATAACTGCCATGGGTTGCCTCTAGCTCTTTAAGGCCTTCTCCTCTCATCTAGAAGTCATTCTTGCCCGAGTCTTCTTTTTCCTCCAATCCCTGTTCTTCTTCCACCCAAGGGTCTTAGCTTCCTCTCTCATCTTCTTGGATTTCGGATGCCCTTTTGACTGGTTCTCATCGCACCCACCATCTTTTCGTCCTTCTCAAATAGCTTAGGTCAGTTTTTCAACCCTTCTCTTTGGGTATTCATGTTTTTTAGCTTCTTGCTCCTCTGATTTCTCTATGGCAATATTTATCCTATATTTTTTCTTGGTTTTTCGAGATTTTCTTGGGGTTTTGTTTCGATCTGAATGTCTTCCGAAATCTCCTACTTTCTTGATTCTTGGAGCTTGCCTGGACCGACCTTCCTAGACCCTGCACCTCTGATCGAGGTCGAACCTAGGAATATGTCTCACTCATCCTTCATCCCAGACACCATCTCGTCCATTCTTACTCTGGATGATTTTGCTCTGATCCAAATTCAATATGGAATCCCTCCGAAATACGATCTCGAACTTCCTAGTTTGGATGATCGAGTCAGTTCTCCTTCGATCGATCGATTTTTCTTGTACTAAGAGACCTTATGTGCTGGGCTCCAACTCCCACTGTCCCTCTTTGTAGTTGCCCTCTTTCGATTTTTGAACATCTCCTTCACATCTATCATACCGAATTTCTTTCAATTCATCATAGGCTTCCTTTTTCTTTGCTATCTGGCCGAAGTTTGACCGATTGTATCATTATTTCGAAACTTCTGTACTTTCAAATGCCACCCTTCCATAAAAGACTGGTGGTACTTCTCCTCTCAGTTCGGCAAGAAGGGATTGCTGAAAGACGCTCCTTTTTTCATTCATAACTAAAAGGAGAAGTACTTCTTCATCCGATGTTCCATCTTGTTATTAGATCTTCCTCCTTGAGGTCATATTAGGGAGTCGGTTCGCCGATCTCCTAGCTTAGATAAAACCGACCTTGATTCCTCCAATAAATCTAAAACATTCCAAGCTCCTCTTCTTCTCAACCTTCTGAAAGAATAGATCTTGTTCAACCTAGGTTTGAGTCCCTTCGATCCTGCTGGTACATTTTTCTATTTTTTGAATTCTTCGTGTAGTTTCACATATATGTACTGTCACTGATCGTGATTTCTTTTTTGTTGTAGAAATGGATACTGGAGCTACCAAAATGCTCACCAAGGGACTTTATGCCTAGAAGAGGAAAGAAAAAGCAGCCAGGTGGTAGCTCAAAGAGGACGACAGTTGGCACTCCAAGCTCTGTGGCCCCTATCACCACTATCATTGCTTTCGAGGTTGCCGCCAACACCGAGATTGCCCCAACCACTAAGGTCGGCACTGTTGGCATGGGTTTCATGCCTCCTGCGCCTTCGGGTCCTTCTAGTGGAGATCAGGCTTTGGAGCTTCTTGCTGAGGGAGAGATGGGGGAAGAAAAGAAGAAAAAGAAAGCAGTCATGAAGATGCTTCGCAAGGCTCGTCCTGATGAGCCAAGCATTGACCGCGATGAATTAGGAGAAGACCCCTTCAATGACCCAAAGATCGTCTGGGATTTAACCAATAAGTTTGCCATACTGAAGGTGGTGGACCGCTTGGCCGACCTTAACCCCCGATAGCTCATTTGGGGTTCTCTTAAAACCATCCTCAAGGTGATTGCTCCATTGCTCGACTTTTTCTCTTCTTTTTTGCTCTTTTCTTTTTTTTTTTAACATAAATCATTTATTGCAGTCGGATCACCAAATGCTCGCCTACATCAAGAGGGCGTGCCATCAGGAGGTGAAAGCATAGAAGGTTCAGGAGGATCTTCGAGCTAAGATCCATCATCTTCAGGAAAAGGCCGTCGAGGCTGAATGCCTCATAGAGAAGAAGGCAGCAAAAATCGAAAGTCTTCAGGGCATACTTCAGAAAAAGGAGTTCATCTCAGCCAGACTCAAGGCCATACTGGCCCTAGAGGAGGAGAAGAAGGAAGCTGAGAATAAGATCGCCAAACTAGAAGTTTGAATGGTGAAGTCGATCTCGGAGGCAACAGCTCGAGCCATGGAAGAGTTCAATACCTCTTCCGAAATGAGGAACCTGAACGTTAAATTCGGCCAGTAGGCGTTCATCAATGATTTTGAGCTCTACGAGGGCAAGGTGGCTTGGAGATTCCCAAGCTCGACCTTGAATTTCTAGAGGAGGAGGAGGACGACATAGAAGCGGGACCTTCCAATGCTGTAGTCGATCCCTTTCCCATCAAGCCTATTTTCGATCTATCCGAACCTACCATGGAGGTGCCTGAGCTAGTTCAGGAACCCGAGGCAGTCGAGAGCACTCTGACTTCGTCCACCACCATCCCCTCCGAGGTTGAAATCCTCGAGTAGTTGTACACTTTTCTTTTTTTCTTTTTTTTTACTCTGTACTCAGAATTTTTGATTAAATGAAAGTGAATTTTTTTTGTCTTTACCTTAAAGCATTTTTCATACTTCGAATGTAATCTTCCATCAATGCTGGTCTACTACCTTAGGGGGTTCATCTGAAACCTTTAATAAAAAATCTGAGAAAGAAAGTCCATCATCTGAAGAAGAAGTTGAAGAAGATGGAGGACGATCTTCAAGCCTCGTGAAAGAATGCTTCGGAGGTGACCAAAGAGGTCACTCTCCTTCAAAACTTACACATGAAGGACTTTGTGAGTTTCAGCATTCAAAAAGGGAGCTTCAAGTGGGAGCTGGCCGAATTTTGGAAGAATGTAAGTGACAAATCCTGGGTGGTGATGGCGATGATCGGCTCCCTCGAGACTCAACTCAAGGCGGCGAAGGAGAAGATTTAACTTTTGGAGGGGAGCTCGTCGTGGTTCTCTGACAAGATGCGATTCGAGTAGGACTGGTCGACGAGGTTCTTCACACTTCAAAAGCAGCTGCATGATGCTGAGCTCATATATGAGACTTACTGATTAGGTTGGAGTAATAGGACATCCAAGCTAGAACAAAAGCTTCGTGCCTCCAATGATGAAGTAGCCCGACTCCAGTGGTGACTTGATGATGGCTTTCAGAATGGTATAAGTAAGGAGGCCAAGGATATTGCCTTCTTGAAGAGGATGGTTGGCAAACTCTTAGAGTCGATCGGTGTAGGAGAGGCTGAGGTGCAGCGGCTGAAGCTCGAGCTGACTTGTGAGCGTCAGGTTACCAAGGATGCAGAGATCGAGTCTGAGGTCCTGAGGAGGAGGCTGTGAGAGTCAGAGGAGAACTACTGTTGAGCCGACAGGATGTTCCATGATAACATGATGAGGTGGAGGGAGCTCGAGGATGAGGTCGATCATCTAAAGAAATCTTTGATAATGGCCATCAGTCCGAAGTCTGAAGAGTCCGACCCTTCCTAGAATTTTGGTGGCCTTTCTCTTTCTCTCTTTTCTTTTTTAGTGTAATCAGTCTTGTCAACCTATGTTTAGCTTATAATGAACTTATTTTTGTAATGAAATAGTATATTTTTTGTTATTTTTTTTGCACAAATTCGAAGCTTGCTCGTGGCTTCACTTTCTTCACTTTATTTTTCTTTGCATTGTCTTCTAATAAAGTGGTTGTCATGGATGCCTATCCGAGGTCCTTTTTATGGACCCAAAAATGATTTTCCTTCTTACGCCTCATATGATCGAGTAATTGTAGGAGAAATACGTGTAGGAATCGGTGATAGGATTTCTTCCTTCTCTTTGCTTTAGGTTGAGGGTTAGTTTAGGACCACTAGATGGGCTCCCTTTTCCCCCTTTTTTCCTCGGCTTAGGTTAGCATGGCCTTTGACTTTGCTCATGTTAGGATGAGGTCCTCCTCCTACTCCTAACAGGACTATAAAGGTACAAAAGGGCCGTTGAAGGGGCCTCTCCCCGCATCTCGACTTAAGTAACCGATGTCTTCGCTTTTGCTTAATGTTAGGATGAAGTTCTCCTCCTGTTCCTAATAGGACTATTGGGGCATAAAAGGGCCATTGAAGAGGCCTCTCCCCGCATCCCGACTTAAGTAATCGAGATCTTTGCTTTAGCTCAATGTTAGGATGAGGTTTTCCTCCTGTTCCTAACAGTGATCTTGGCTGTGAATGAAAGATAGGAAAGATCAAAGGAGAAGGCAAGAGGAAAATCCAACGATAGGTCAAAATCTCAGGATCAGAGGAAGACATTAAAATATTATAATTATCATCAGCCTAACACCTAAGGAGGGATTATCTCCTTCTGAGATCAAAAAAAGAAAAGGCCAGTAAGAAAGATGATACAGCTTTTATGAGCAGTAGAGAAGACCTATTAGTTGTATCAGATGGATCCACAGAGTGTGATACTATGTGGATATCAGATTCAACATTCTTGCACCACTATACTTCTCATCAGGAGTAGTTTGTTACCTACAAGAAGGCCAATGGTGGAAGTGTCAGCCTTGGACATGATCATCCATGCAAAGTAGTTGGAGTTGGCTCTATCAGGATGAGGATGTACGATGAGATTATTCGTATATTATCAAATGTCAGGCATGCACTGGAGTTAAAAAAAAAAATTGATTTCTTTTGGTTACTTGGAGGAGCAGGGTTATGCTTTTAGTAGCCAGGCTGAGAGTGGATGTCTGAAAATTTTTAGAAGAGCTTTGTTAGTGATGAGAGGTAGAAAACTAAGCAATAATCTTTACAGAATGAAAGGCTTAGTGATAAATGATAGTGTAGAGGTGCTAGCAGTGGCACAGGAGAAGCAAATTTTATATCGACTATGGTACTATCGGATGGGTCATATGAGTGACCGTGGGCTCACTGAACTTAGTAGAAGAGGTATGATCCCAGCTCTGAAGAAGGAGGGCATAGATTTGTGTGAGCCATGTATCTTTGGCAAATAGCATAGGATAAAGTTTGCTAGAAGTACCAAGCATAGTGAAGGAGTGTTGGATTTAGTGCACTCGAATGTGTGGGGACTAGCTCCTGTATCAGCTAGAGTGGGGTAAGGTATTTTGTCACTTTCATTAATGATTTCTCAAGAAAAGTATGGATTTATCTGATTAGAGAAAAATTAGAGGTGTTTGCCTAGTTCAAAGCCTGGAGAGCTGAAGTAGAGGAGTCAGGAAGATAGGTGAAGTGTCTGAGGTCGAACAATAGAGGAAAGTATACTAGCCTGGAGTTCAGAAGGTACTATGAGAAAAATGGCATCAAACGCCATTACACGATGAAGATGACTCTCTAGCAGAATGGTATCATGGAGAGAATGAACCAGACATTAATCGACAAGGCATAGAGTTTGAGGCTATAGACATCACTTCCAAAATCTTTTTGGGGTGATGCCTTAATTTTTTCTTATTTTCTTGTGAATAGGTCCCCATATCGTAAGCTGAACGGACGCATTCCAAAGGAGGTCTGAAGTAGAAAGAAGGTGGAGCTTGGCTACTTAAAGGTCTTTGGTTGTCCGGTCTATGCACATGTAAAGGCAACCAAAAGGAGCAAATTGGATCCAAAATCTCAAAAGATGGCATTCATAGGATATCCATAAGGAGTCAAGAGGTACCTACTGTGGAACTCTCAGGCATAGAAGTCAGTGATCAGCAGGGATATTATCTTTGATGAGAAGAGCATCTTGAGGAGGTCTGAGATTGATGGAACTAGAAAGACAAAGATGAACAATAGTGGCCAGTCTGAGACAGATGACATGCAGTCTAAATCCATGTATAGGAGTGTTCCTATTGAAGTGGAGCTGGGTAGGAGAAAAGATACTCAGATGGAAGACCGCCATGAAGTGCCAGCAATTCAGATGGACGTGCAGGATTAGCCACAGACATCAGACAAAGATGTGCTAGTGGAAGTGGCTTTGCACAAACCCTAGCATCCTATCAGGAGACCAGTTAGATATGGCATTGATGAGGTTATCTCCTATGCACTCATCACTACTAATGGAGATCCAGAAAATTATGTAGAGGCTATGAAGAGTGAGGTTCATGATTTATGGATGCAGACCATGATGGAGGAGATGGAATCACTTGAAAAGAATCAGACATGACAGCTGGTGGATCTTCTAGAAGGTGCTTGATCTTTTAGCTCAAAGTGGGTGTTCACAAAAAAAAAGGTACCTTCAGAACAAGATGGAGCTAGATTCAAAGCAAAACTGGTAGTAAAGGGATACTAACAAAGGAAAGGGATTGACTACATAAAAATTTTCTCTCCTGTGGTGCGTCATACATCTATTCGAATTTTGCTATCACTGGTGGCATAGTACAACATGGAGTTGGAACAGATGAATGTGAAGATGGCCTTCCTTCATGGCACATTGAAGAAAAGGATCTACATGAAGCAGCCAGATGGTTTCATGGAGATTGGATAGGAAGAAAATATGTGTTTACTCAGAAGATCTTTGTATGGCTTGAAACAGTTTTCTCATCAGTGGTATCAAAGATTTGATAGTTTTATTTTGATCCTAGGTTTCAGTAGATGTGAACATGATTGCTGTGTCTATGTCAAGAATGTAGATGAGGAGGATGCTCTATACCTACTACTATATGTAGATGATATGCTTATAACTAGTAGAAGCATGGAAGCTGTGAAAAGACTGAAAAGGGCATTATCATCTGATTTTGATATGAAGGATCTGGGTTCAGCTGTGAAAATCCTTGGAATGAAGATTTGCAAAGATAGGTGCAAAGAAGTGCTCCATTTATCATAAGGAAGATATATCCAAAAAATTTTGGAGAGGTTTGGGATGGAGAAGGCTAAACCTACAAAGACGCCATTACCGAGCTATATATCTCTCTCCAAGTTATAAAGCCTCCAATCAGAAGAGGAGAGAGAATATATGAAAAGAGTCCCTTATGCGAATGCTATAGGTAGTGTGATGTACACTATGGTATGCCATAGATCAGATATAGCACATACAGTGAGCACGATTAGTAGATACATGGCTAATCTTGGGAAGAAATACTGGAAAGTATTAAAATGGATATTGCGATATTTGTATGGAATAAGGGATTATGGTTTGGTATTTGGTTGATAGCTTGGAGAATTTGATGATGGAGGTTCGATTGCTCTGGAAGGGTTTATAGTTGCAAATTATGCAGGAGATCTTGATACAAGGAGGTCTACTACTGGATACATCTTCTGCATGTATGGTGGACTGGTGTCTTGAAGATCAACCTTTCAGCCAATTACAATCTTGTCTACCATAGAGGTCGAGTATATTGGAATAACGAAGGTTGCAAAGAAAGTCCTTTGGCTCAGGAGGCTGATTGTTGAGTTGGGGATGGAGCAAAGCAAGGTTATACTATTTAGTGATAGTCAGAGTATTCTATTGTTAGCACAGAATCCAGTCTATCATGCGCGCACAAAGCATATAGACGTGAGGTACTATAAGATCAGAGAGTTGGTGGAGGAAGATGAAGTAGAACTGATGAAGATCCATACCAAGGAGAATCAGTTTGATGCACTCACAAAGGTACTCCCCAAAAATAGCTTTTAGATGTGTGTGGCAAGGATGGGTTTGCTGAGAAGAGATGAGTTCACAAGGACTTGGATGCACTAAGATGGAGAATGTGAGCTCAAAAGTGGTGCTCTCAAATATTGGAAATATGAGAAGATAGGTCATAGAAAGATGGAAGCAAGCCGAAAGAGAAATCAGTCAGAGTAGCAAAGTTTAGAAATTGAGCTGGCTCATCCTGAGACTGAGCCGGCTTAGCCGGCTCGGTTTGAAGCTAGGTTGGCTCAATTTTTATGGGTTTATTTTGTGTACGTGGGATGTTTGAATTTTGAAAAGTTTTTCTATGAGCTTGGGACTTGATCCTTTTGTAAAGTATAAATACTGGAAATAGGTCAAGGTTATATATAATGCTGAATTCATTGAATAAAGCTCTTTTCTCCTGAAAGCCTCTTGTGCTCTCTTTCTCTCTTTTCTCTTGAATCAATTATTTTGCTTCCATGTTGATCATAAGAGATTGTCCCTTATTGCTTGGCTAATCACCAGCGGCCATGCTGGTCCGAGAGAGGATATCCAACAAGACTAAAGCTAATCAGAACAACATCAAATACCCACTTTTACTTATGTTCATCAAACTCCTTCATTCTGAGGGCTTCAGTCAATGGGTTGGCCAAGTTCTTCTTTTCGTCGATATTCTAAAGCTCGATGTCATCTCGATCCATAATCTCTCAGACAAGGTGATAGCAATGCAGAATGTGCTTGGTCCCATGGTGCACCTTTGGTTCTTTAGCCTAAGCTATGGCTCTAGTACTATCATAATATAGGAGGATTGGACCATCAATGGAGGGTGTCACTCTTAGCTCGCTGATTAACTTTCATAATCACACAACCTCCTTAGTAGCATCCGATGTCGTGATGTATTTTTCCTTGCAAACAAAATTAGCTACAATGTGCTACTTGAAACTTTTTCAATAGATTGCTCCTCCATTTAGAATAAAAACATAATCCGACATACTCTTGCTATCATCATAATCTGACTAAAAATTAGAATTAGCATATCCCACAAGTTTTATGTTAGTATGTCCATATATGAGCCATTGGTCCTTAGTATTTCTCAAATACTTAAGGATTGTCTTTACAACCTTTCAGTAATTCTCACTCGGATCAGACCGGTATCTGCTCACTATCCTTAGTGAGTATGCCATATTTGGTCTAATACATATCATGGTGTACATGATAGATCCCACAGCCGAGGTATATGAGATTCTATTCATACACTCTCTTCAGGAGTTGTTGGACAATCCTTCTTAGAGAGAAAAATTCCATGGCTTATCGATAGATAGTCTTTCTTAGAATTCTCTATGCTGAACCTTTTCAATATGATTTCAATGTACATGGATTAGGACAACCCAAGTATCCTTTTAGATCTTTCTCTATATATCTTCATCCCTAGGATGTAGGATGCTTTTCCCAAATCCTTCATGGCGAATTAAGATGACAACCAAACCTTTATTTCCTATAATATAGGAATGCCATTCCTAATTAAGAGAATGTCATCCGCATATAATATAAGAAATACTACTACATAACTATTTGCTTATTTATAGATGCAGAGTTCTTCTCCATTCTCAACAAAATCATGCATTCTGATTGTCTTATCAAAATGCATATTCCAACCCCGAGATGCCTACTTCAGTCCATAAATGGATCTCTGAAGCTCGCAAATCTTAGACTCGTCTATGGATGTGAACCCTTCAAGTTATACATATATACCTCTTCGTCTAGCTCTCTATTTAGGAAAGCTATTTTCACATTCATTTGCCAGATCTCATAGTCCATATGTGCTGCTATTGTAAGCATTATCCGAGTGGACTTGAGTGTTACCATAGGAGAAAATATCTCATCATAGTCTATGCCATAACATTGACGATATCCCTTAGCAACTAAATGGGATTTATAGGTCTCCATCTTTCCATCTGCACCCTTTTTTTTTGAAAATCCACTTGCACCTAATAGGTTTTATCCCTTCAGGTGGATCAATTAGTGTCCATACACTATTAATCTTCATGAACTCCATTTTGAATTTCATGGCTTCGAGCCATTTTTTAGAGTCAGACCTCTGCATGGCATCAATGTTGGTGATTGAATTCTCGTTGTTCTCATTGAGCTTAATAGGATCACCATCTCAGACCAAAAAATCATAGTATCTATTCGACTGATACGATACTCTACCGGATCTCCTTAAGGATGCCTCTTCAATGGGCTCTGGATTTGATCTAATCAAATCAGATTCTATCGGCTTACTATTTTGTATCAGTTCTTCTACTGGTCGAACTTCTTCAAGTTCAACTTTAGTAGTATTTATTCCTTCTCTAAGAAAATTCTTTTCCAAAAAGAATTCTCTATTGCTGACGAATACCTTCTATTCTTCAGCATTATAGAAATATCCCCTAGTTTCCTTGGGGTATCCTATAAACATATACTTATCGGATCGAAGTCCAAGTTTATCGTATGCAAACATTTAACGTAGGCTGGACAACCCCAAACTTGAAGGTAAGAGAGTGTAGGTCTACGTCTAGTCCATATCTCATATGAAGTCTTTACGATAGATTTATTTGGACAGTGTTCAATATAAAACAAGCAATCTTGAGAGCATAATACTAAAATAAAATAAGCAAACTAGCAAACCCCATCATTGATCGAATCATGTCTAACAAAGTTTGATTTCTTCTTTCTGATACACCATTATTCTATGGTGTCTTGAGAGGAGTCTACTGCAAGAGAATCCCATTCTCTCCTAGATATATCAAAAACTCACTAGATAAGTATTCACTTCCTCCATCTAATCGAAGAGTTTCAATACTTTTTTTAATTTATTTTTCTACTTCATTATGGAATCTTTTGAACATTTTAAATGATTTAGACTTATATTTTATTAGATAGATATACCCATACCTAGATAGGTCATAAGTAAACATAATGAAATAGTGATATCCACCTCTAGCACTAGTGTTCATAGGTCCACATACATCACTATGTATGAGATTTAGAACTTTACTAGCTCTTTCACCTTTTCTAGTAAAAGGTGACTTTATCATCTTCTCAAGAAGAAAGAACTCATAGGTTAGCAATCATTCACAATCATTAATGTCGAGGATTTCCACTTTGACTAATTTATTCATCCTATTCTTGTAAATATGACCAAGTCTACAAAGCTAAAGGTAGGCATCCGTGACATTATCTAATTTAAGATATTTATTAGATGTGTACATTATACTAACAAACTATGATAAAATATATAAAATATTTTTTTGTTGTCCACACATTATTGTAACATTATTCATAATGATATCATAATAATCTTTCTTTATTGATAAATGATAATCATCTTTGAACAAAAGGCCAACAGAGATTACATTCATCATAATTGACGGACAATAGTGACAATCATTTAAAATGACAATCTTCGTATTGAAAATAAATTTGATAATTTCTAAAGCTAGAATTGGAATAGGACTTTCATCCTTAATGTTCAGAAATCTCTCATCATTTTCAAGCTTTCTACTTACCTGAAGTCCTTGCAATGAATTGCAAATATGTATAGGACTATCGATATCTAATATCCAAATAGTAGAATCATAAATAGAAAAAATATAAGGTATTATCATATAACATCCTTGATAACTCCTTACTCTTTTATCTTGCTCAGTCTGTTGGGGTCAAGGGAAGCAAGATATTGTGGATAATTCTTCTTTCTATGACTGTACTTCTTACAATAAAAGCACTCTACCTTATTTTGGTCAGCCTTAGATTTTTCATTTTGACTAGACTTAGAAGTTCCAGCACGAACCTCTTCATGTTGCTAAACTATACTCAATTTTTGATACTTACTATCAAAGTTGGATCCTATAAGTATATCACTGTTTAACAGTGAATGGAGCAATTAGTGTTTAGCCTTAATCTAAAAAGAAAAGAGAACAAAGATCCATTAGCATATGAATTATTTTAAGCCTAAAGACTTAAACTTTAGTTTAAAGGTTCTTCCACTATTTTGTATGAATTAATAGCCTCTATCTCCAATTTGAGGAATTACTTTAATTCCGTAGCAGGTACTAGATCCACATAGACTACATATGGGCCCAAGGAAAGCTCTAGCCAACCCTTGTGCATCTATTGATAGATTTTTAACCAATTATTTTTCTAAATAATTTTTAGTATTAGGTTTTACGCTAGGCTCCTTTTCAGTAGGCTTTGGCCTCCACTAAAAGATTTGGTTAGGTCCAACCATTAAGTTCGATGCATCAAATGATTGATAACCAAGCCCAAAGAAAGCTTTGGCCAACCAGATCGCCATTCAGAGAGTGCAACCAAATCATCGTATGATGAACAATAATATCAATATCTTAATGAACACCAGGCATAAGGCACCTCCAATGTCTATCCAGACTATTGGACCTATTACCATCCACCTTAATAGGAGGATATAACTCAGTTATCCCCATAATTTTATCATTTTAAGGACCTAATAATTTTGAGAATTTAGATTATTTATGATTTAAGGATAGAGACGACATGGATCAAATTACTCCCACTGACTTCACCAAGTCAAATCCTTCAACTGACTTCTCTAAATCATTGACGAGGACTAGGATCAATTTCAATCCATGGGTACCTATATCAGTCTTACTGAATAAAATTAGTCACACTAATTTATCTAGGTGACATGGATTAGCATGAATCAATGAGCAACCTAATTAAAAGCGGCCTAACCATAATGGCCAGATAAGTAAGGTCGATAGGAGGGTCTGCCAAAGCTTGCCTTAGATACCATAAAAAATGGCCAGGTAAGCAGGCTGCCAATTAAAGACCACCAGTCTGAAAATGCCTAACTTATCTTAGATACTAATCAATTTATCAATTTTGATTTGATCTGCCTAAAGACTCAGGCTCGACCACTGAGCCACGATCAGGTTCATTTGATAAAATCAAATATCTGGAATATGATCAACTACAGGTATTGAATTGATCTAGAGAGAAGAATTTATCTAAGTCGGTAGTACAAGAATCAATTTCTATACTAATCAAAGTTACCATCCAGCAATGGTTTCCGACGTCTAGATAGGTTGAATGTATGCAAAGCAACATTCTTAGAACCCTGACCCATGGTTACCATATAATTCATTCCTATGACCAATAATGCTCAAGATGACTTCGAGTATGCTGTCAAATACTCATACAAGTCATCTCTATTATGTGTCAAAATTTTGCAAATTCCATGACACCTCACGAGGATTACCCAGACCTAGGTTTTGCTAAATTGAAACACAGCGAGACATTCTCTTTCCAAAGTTAATCAGGAGTGGTCAATCCCATCTTGACTCACACACCAATTCTATAAGTACTTGACTATACCCAAAAATCTTCCATCATTTATATTAGAAATATAGGCAGTCCAGCATCAAAGTACAGTAAGTTGCTCGCAAGTCACCATGGCGATCTCAGGTTGGAGGAAGACTTATATCCATTAGCCTCAGCTAGCTACTCTTGACAGTAAAGTGCTATAGTGATCACGTTCAGTGCATATGTACTTCTACATCTCACCTGGATGCTATACCAGTATCTCCACACCACTTAGTTATGTGGATAACTAATGCATATGGCATACGGCGACCTACACTCGATAAGTTATCATCCTTATTAATAACTTATCATTTGATCATGAATAGTTTAAGAACCATTCGATAAATTATTCTTTATCAATTGATTATGATTCTAAAGACTTCATCATAATTTTAGGAGTTCATTTAGAAAAGATAGAACTTTTATAATGAACCAGCCAAATAACTATTATTATTAGATAATTCATATACAAGTTCTAATCATCTACAACTTAGATGATTGGCTTTAGGATACATTTTTCAAAAACTTCTATTTGGAATAAAGTCAATCAGAATAATATCAAATATTCTATGTTCCACCTAAGTTCCTAGAACTTCTTAGTTCAGAGGCTTTAGCAAATGGGTCGGTCGAGTTCTCTTTTTTCATTGATCTTCTAAAGGTTGACATCATCCAGATCTAATATCTAAGTTGAAAGTGATGTAGAATATGATGGTCCTTTGGTTCTTTAGCCTGAGCTATGGTTGTAGTGCTACAATAGGACTGGACCATCGGTGGAGGGTGCCACTCCCAACCTGCTAATAAACCTCAGCAACTACATAGCTTGCATGGCAGCATCATATGCCACTATGACTGAATAGGCTATAGTATCCTGCTTGCAACCTTTTCAGTAGATTACTCCTATAATTAGGGTATGACCCAATACTCTCTTGCTATCATCTTGATCTAACTAAAAATTGGAATCAAAACATCCATAAGTTTTAAGTCAGTATCTTCATATTTAAGTCACTAGATCTTAGTATTTTTTAAATACTTAAGAATTGTCTATACAATCTTTCAGTGGTTCTCACTTGGATCAGACTGATATTTGCTTACTATCCTTAGTGGGTATACCATATCTAGTCTTGAACATGAAAAAATTAGATGACAGCCAAACCTTTATTTCTTGCAATACTAGAATGCCATTTTGGATTAAGAGAATTTCATCCACAGACAATACAAGAAATAATACTATAAAACATTTTGCCTACTTACAAATGCAGGGTTTGTCTTTGTTCATAATCAAAGACTACATTTAAAATATATGTTCGAACTCTGAGATGATAGCTAAACGGGCTTTATAGGTCTCTACCTTTCCATCAACATTACTCTGATCCTTTTGAGAATCCATTTGCATCCAATGGGTTTTATCCCTTCAGATGAATCAACTAATGTCCACACACTATTGATTTCCATGGACTTCAATTTAAATTATATGGCTCCTAGCCACTTCTCAAAGTCAGAACTCTGCATTGCATCCTTATAGATCATCGGATCCTTAATGTTCTCATCAAGTTCAATAGGATTGCCATCTCGAACTAAGATACTGAAGTATTGTTCGACTAATGCAGTACTCTATTAGATCTCCTTAAAGGTGCCACTTTTAATGGGCTCCAGGTTATATCTGATTAAATTTGGTTCTATAGGTTTACTAGATTATATTGGTTCATTTTCTATCAGTCAAACTTCTTCAAGTTCAATTTGATAGGCATCAGTTCCTTCTCTAAGGAACTCCTTTCAAAAAAAAATGCCCTACTGTTGATGCATATCTTATGTTCTTCAACATGGTATAATTAATAATCCTTAAACATCATTGGATCAGGATCCAAGTTTATCTATATGCAAACCTATGACATAGGCCGATCAATTCCAAACCCGAAGGTGAGAGAGTCTAGGTCTATGCTCGATCCATATCTTATATAGAGTCTTTATAATAGATTTATTTGGTGTAAATTTTTAGAGTAAAATAAGTAGTCACAAGAGCACAACCCTGAAACAGGTAGACTAGTGAACCCTATCTTGGATTGAACCATATCTAACAAAGTTCAATTTTTTCTTTTTGATACATTATGTTCCAAAAAGAAATTCACTAAGAGAGAATCTTATTCTCTCCTAGATATGTCACAAACTTACTAGACAAGTACTCTCTTCTTCGATCTAATCAAAAAGTTTCAATACCATTTTTAGTTTATTTTTCTATTTTATTATGAAATTATTTGAACATTTCAAATGATTTAAGATAAATGCACCCATGCTTAGATAAGTCATCTATAATGAAATATTGATATCTTCCTCTGGCACTTTAGTTCATAGGTCCACATACATCACTATGTATGAGACTTAAAACTTTATCAGCTCCTTTTCCTTTTCTAGTAAAAGATGATTTTATCATCTTCACAAGAAAATAAGACTCACAGGTTGTCAATGATTCATAATCATTGATGTTGAGGTTTTTCTCTCAAGCTAGCTTGTTTATCCTATTCTTGTCAAGATGACTAAGCCTATAAATGCCAAAGGAAGACATCCATGACATAATCTAACTTGAATGTTTATTAATTATGTATATTACACTTAACAAGTTGTGTTAATGTTAAATGCCATTTCTTTATTATTCATGTATTATTGTAACATTATTCATAATAATATCATAACAATCTTCTTTATTGATAAATGATAACCATCTCTGGCCAAAAGGCCAACAGAGATCATATTTATCATAAACGATGGACAATAGTGACTGTCACTCAAAATAATATCTTTTAAAAATAAGTTTGACAATTCCTAAAGTTAGGATTGGAATAAAACTTCTTTTTCTAACGTTCAAGAATCTCTCACTTTTTTTAGATATTCCACTTACCTAAAGTCCTTGCAACAAATTGCATAAGATCACTGATATCTAATATCCAGGTAGTAGAATTACATACAGAAAAATTTCAAGGTGTTATTATATAACATCCTTGATTAGTAGCTCTTGCTCTTTTCTCCTGTTTAGCCTATTGTGGTCAAGAAAAGTAAGATAATTCTTTTTTCTATGACTCTGCTTCTAATAGTAGAAGCACTATGCCTAAAGTTTTGACTGGGCTTAGAAGCCCCAGTACAAATCCATTCATACTGCCAAACTAAATTCAACTTTCGATACTAATTATTGAAGTTGAATCCCATAAGTCATCACTATCTAATAGTAATTAGAGCAATTAGGGTTTAGCCTTAATTTGAGAAAAGAGAATAATGACCTAATGTATATGAATTATTTTAAGCCTAAAGACTTGGACTTTAGTCTTAAGGTTCTTTCACTATTTTATTCAAATTGATAGTCTCTACTTGCAATTCGAGAAATTACTTTAATTTTTTGTAGGTACTAGAATCCACATAGATTGCACAAAAGCCTGACTTTGGTCGGTCAACCAATGTGTATCTATGGGTAGGTTGTTAATCAATTATTTTTTGAAATAATTTTTAGTAATTTAATTTTTTCCAAAAAATTTAATCAGTAGGCTTTGGCTTCTACTGTAAGGATCCGATTAGGTCCAACCATTAACATGACCATACTTGGTGCATTTAACCAATGAATGATTAAGCCCAACTTTGGTTGGTCAACTTAACCACCATTAGAGAGACACTTCCAAGTTATCAAATTATGAATAATAATTTCATTAGTCAATAAGCACCAGACCTTTGGGCCTCCAATGATTATTAACTTAATGGATCCATTGTTACCCAACTTAATGAGAGGCTATGACTCAGTTATCTCCATAACTTTATCATTTTAAGGACCTAATAATTTTAAAGAATTTATAATTTAAGGATAGAAAGGACATGGACCAATTTGCTCCCGCTGACTTCTTAAGTCATTGATAAGAATGAGGATCAATTTCGGTCCATGGACACCTAAATCAATCTCACTGAATAAAATTAGTCTCACTGATTTTCTATGTGATATGGGTTAGCATGAATTAATGAGCAACCTAATCAAGACCTAATTAATCGCATTGGCTAGGTAAATGAGGTCAGTGGAAGGGTCTGCCAAGGCTTGCCTTAGACACCATTAGAAATGGCCAGATAAGTGGGCTATCAATTAAAAACCACTAGTTTGAAAATGCCAAATTTACCTTAGACATCAATCGATTTATCAATTTTGATTTGATCTACCTAAAGACTCGGGCTCGACCACTGAGCTATGATCAGTATCCATTTGTTAGATGCATGAACTTTGATCAATTACAACTATTGAATTGATCTATAGAAAAGAAATGACCTAATCTTAATTAACTATTAATTAGGTTTGATCAATTTCTTAACTTAGTCCATATTTAATCTAACCATAGGTCTAACCCAGTTAATGACGTGATTAAACTAACTCATTATCCTTTAACCCATGTTTCATGAAATTATCTTAGGATCTTTAAATCACAAACCTATATCCTAAACAATCACTTAATTCTCAATTAAGTTCAAGGTTTATGGATTTAGGTTTATGGAACCCCAGAACTAATTTCTGATTTGATCATTTGAAATATTTTCAAATTATAAATATTTACATTGAATCATATTCAATAAATGATTTTAGATTTGATTTATTTTAATGTTTTGATCATGTTCTAGGATTTCGAATGTAGGATTTTGTAGAAAGTAAGTTCATAATTTAAATTCTACAAAACTTATATGTCATACATATACAAACTAGATTCAAAAAGAAGCTACATATCAACATATGCAATCATGAAGATCTAGATCAAAACATGAAATATATCATATGGATCTCATCCAAATGATCAAAATTAGATCATAAACCATTTAATTTTAGATTTAAAATCTAAAAATAAATTATAAATTAATTTAGATCTTATCTAACATATTTATGATTTAAATTATTCAGGTCAGCATATACTAGGACAACCTCTAACATATTTATGATTTAAATTATTCAGGTCAGCATATACTAGGACAACCTCTCTAGTGTAAGGAATTAACTTCACAGTAGGACAACTTTATAATCAGTATGTGTGACCTTACATGTAACATCCCGAACTAGCAAAATGAAGAATTTATTGATTTATATTCGTGTATATATGGATTAGTGACTTATTTATGGTATATTTGAGCCATTTAAGTATAAATTATGACTATCTATCATTGCAAGTCCTAAAAATTTTTTAAGTTTGAAAACTAGCACCTATAAGGAGGACCATATAAAATATAATTTTTTTTAAAATAAAAATTGATGGTAATTGATCCTTAGATATTGGTGAGTCATAGAGTAATTTTTAATAAACTTTTAAATTCTTTAATCTATTCATTCTGAAGCAAAAAAGTTTTAAAAATTTTGAGTTTTAAGAAATTTGAACTAAAATCCAAATTTTGGTAACTCATTCTTGAGGATTTTGATTTTTGTGATATTTTTATTGAATCCAAATAGGGTGGTGTTCCTTATTTACATTTATATTTTAAAGTTAATGAAGAGTAAAATAAATGAAGACATTAACTTAATGTAAATAAGAGTAGTATTAAGTAAAGTTGTGAGCAGAGTATGAAAAGTAAAATTTTGAAGAGCAGGAGTATCCGAGCTGATCCGAATTGAAATCAAGCTGACCCAAGTCTTAGGCTACAGTGATGGGTGTTCTATTTTTCTGAGAGAGCTAGCTCAATTTGAGTTTGAACTAATCCGATTGATATTCAAGCTAACCCGACTTGGGGCCGAGCCAGCTCGGTCAATAGAAAATTCTGGAAGCGGGTTTAGCCGAGAATGTTTTAAGCTATGAATTTAAAATGAATTTTGGTGGAACAACTGAGTAGCTTGAGAAAATAAATAAAGGGTGGGAAATTCATCTGAATAACACCTGTTAGCCTAAAATTAGATGGAATCACTATGAATTGACACCTAACAAGGTTTAAATTAGTTTATGTTTTTCCAACCTTAAAACCACTAGTTCCTTAGCTACTATTTTAGTTTCTAAATTCTTCATAGAGAATAAGAAGAAAAAGAGGTTAGGGAAAAGTGATGTTCTCAGTCAGCCAGACTTCAAGAAAAATTAAGCTAGCAAAAAGAAGTTTTGGAAATAGCCAAATTTGAGAAAAGAAAGAAGCTAATGCTATAACAGCAGGGTTTTTAATCACGTGAGGTAAGGATTTTAAACTCTAGCTTATATAGAATTAATCCTTGAGCAATTTCAAATAGTTTTGATGTTCTAGTGAATCAAATTATCAATTTAAATTTGAATTTAAGGATAAATTAATGCTGCCCATGTATTTTCTGGGAGTTTCTGAAATATTCAGCAAATAAGATTGATGATTGTAATTAGTTGAAAGTAGAGAAAGTTATAAACAAAATCTTTAGCTAAATTGTTGAAAAATCTTTATGTTTATATTGCAGTTTGGCTAATCTTAAGTTAAAGTAAGCAAAGATAAAGTGAAAACAAAGATAAGAGGAGCTAAGGACAAAAGAGGAAAAGTAAAACATATAAGATGGTGTTCCCAAATCATATGGTTAATATTGAAAAGTGTGAAACATGTTAAATTGCTGGAAGTTTTGAAGTTTATATTAGGAGTTAATTAAACCAAAGTGAAGCAAAATAGAAGGGAATTAAGTAAGAGAAGGAAGAATTAGAGAGTAAGTACAAAAGAAACAAAGTATGTGCTCTCATGTTCTTCTGTTTGAAGATTTGTATTTATCAAAGTTTATCAATGCTATAGGAGAGGAAGAAGGCTTTCAAGGGATGATACAAGTAAGTCAGTTATTTTTCATCTACCTTTGGTTTTCTTATATGGTATTTATGATGAAAGAGACAAGTTTTGCAAAATAAATAAATTTACTTTCTATTGTTTTCAACCTATATGTATGTGTTTATGCCAACAGAAAATTAGAAAATGGATTTTATATGAGTATGTGAATTTATTTTGAATAGCATGGCATTATGTTTTGAAAGGTGTTAAAATAGTTTATTGACACTTGTTTGAAAATGAATTGTTCTTTATCTATGTTGCATTGATTGTGTGATTGCAACATTGGTGATGAAAGTGATTGCCATGGTTGACAAGTTATATATATATATGTTGTATGAGTATGTATATTCTTGTGAGAATAGCAAAGTAAGCTTTGAGCAGAAAGTATTTATTGAATTAGTTTTCAGCAGGTGACCCACAGGAGTGATCAACCTATGGGGAGAATTGCGATATTGCTTATGAAAAAGAAATATTCAGTTGGCTCTTGGCAGTAAAACTTTGCCCAATGGGCCTCTATATTTAGCTAGCACCTCTACAGTCTTTGCCCGGTGGGGCTCTATAATAACAATGCCATATTGACAGCCCTTGGTAGGAATGTGCTGAGGTATAGTTGATGGTACTAACGAGCTGACACCTCCACAGTCTTGTTGGATACTATAGCAGTGACTGTATTGACTATTCTTGGTAGGGGTGCGCTGGGATGTAGTCGACGGTAATTAGCTTGATGTTATTTAATTTGGTTACATGGTTGTATTTTTGTTCAGCAAGCAAAAGCCTTCTTGAATGTATTGTTAGCTAGTGATGTGCATGTAAGACATAGATCTCAAATGAATCAATGTACTGTAATTTATTTTAGCTCAATAAAGCTTTCTTTTAGTAAAGTGATTAAGTGGTGATTTTACTCTTATTTAACTCATATTAGTTAAAAGCACAGCAGACATATAAAGTAGATGTTATGATAACAAGTATTACAGCTATGTTTTTTGATTTTTCAATAATATGTTGATTATTCACTCATTGAGACTTCCCCAAGTCTCACCCCTCACTTTTTCTACTTGTAGTTTTGAAGCTCCTTAGCCAGGTTTGAGAGTTGCTTAGCTTAGAAGTATGTTTCAGCACATGTATCAGCTTACGTATCGATACCTCTAGCAGAGCAAGTGTTGTTGTGATCATAGCCTGTAAAAGAAAGATATTCATAGAAATGCTATGTATTTAAGCTAAGTGTGATAGCTAGAAAAAGGAGTATCATTTTATGATGTATTAAATATTTAACCCTAGTGCAGGGTATTGTATGTTTGAAGAGATTGTTAAGAATATTGTGATTATGAATGGTATGTACAAGGTGTGGTTTATATATGAAATATTAAGTTTGGTTTATAAGAAAAGTTAAGTTTGACTGAAATGCTTGTGTTGCTGATTGAAGAACTAAGCAGATTATTTATGTTGAGCAGGTGTAAATGATATTGTAGCTTAGCTATCATTGAGAAATCCCCTTAACCTTTAGATAAGGGTGGGGTATGGCACCGTCACCTAGATTTAGGGGTCGGGTGTTATGCTATATTATTTAGATCTAATCTAAATAATCAATAATAAATTAAATATCTATTTATTTTAAATTTAAAATTAAAAAATGAATCATAAATTAACTTAGATCATATCTAACTTATTCATGATTTAATTTTATAGATTAGCACATACTAGGACAACCTCTCCATTGTAAGGGATAAACCTTATAGCAGGACAACCTTATATCAATATGTGCAAAAGTTTTATTTTTAGATTTATTTTAATGCAAATATGATCATGTTATAAAAGAACCTAGATGCTTTGATACCACTGATGGAAAACATGCAGGATTTCATGCTTGAATTTCAAAATTTTTTTGAAATAAATTACAGCAAAAGATGTACATTAAACTATTTAATCTACAAGAACATATAATCAAATTATTAAACCCTACATCTAGGATCTATAACATGTCATAATGTATACATAAATCTGAAAATAAATCAAGTAAGATTGGTATCGATCAAATCAATTCCTAGATCTAGAATAGTTCTAGACAAACCCTAGATCGCATCTAGGTCAAGAAGAGGTCAGATCTCTTTTCTTTGCATGGATTGAGAACTCTGTAGTTGATTCCATTATTATCCTTACTTCTTGGAGCTGCACACACATCCGATCTCTATAGATAGTCCACATGAAGCTACAACACGGATCGGAGATTTATCGAGCGAAGATCCGCTCGGAGTGCTAGCTTTTTGTAGATCCCTTCTGATGGTTAATCAATAAAGTATTCTTCAAATCTCTTGGATCCTCCAAGAGATGAAGAATACAAGGAGGATTGACGAAGAAATTCAACTCTTGGATCTTCCAAAAATCAAAAAATAATAAGGTCTAAAAACTATCCTAAAAGAAGATAGATCTTCTCTTTCAGCACATCAACCTTTGATGTCCTGAATGCATCTCCATGCCAAAACAGGAGAAGATATTCTCCTCAATTATTTTCAACACCTCTAGATCTATTTGTTTCTGATTTTCTAATGGTAAAAGCCTCATAAAAGATGGAGGAAAAGGGCTCTCAAAGAAATCCTAAGAGAAGACTTTCTTCTCTTCTTCTTTTCACATCAAGGGATGATTAGATCACATCCCAAAATAAACCACCATGTCCCAACTCCTTGGTGCATTAATCCTCATGCCCTCTCTCTCTCTCTCTCTCTCTCTCTTTCAAATTTTTTTCATAGGAAATTATAGAAAAATAAAAAGAAAAAACTACAAAAGAAAATCATAAGAGAAAGTTTTTCTCTTACATTTGTTTCTTCTAGACATCAACTTTTGATGTCAAGATCAAAGCCCTTTCCTCAAGTATCATGGCCTCCAAAGCTTCTCACGCCTCCTACTCCTTTTCCTCTAGTTTTCTATGATTTTTTTAGAATTTTTCACCTTCTAAAACTGAAAGGAGGCATCCTTCCTTTTATCTCTACAAGACTAGGTCAAAACCTAGTCTAATAAGGAAACGAAGGAGTTTGGGGGGCGTCCAACTCTTGGACGCCTCCCCCTTAATTTTGTGCATGGGCTATCAGAAAATAATGCCCAAAAGAAAAGAAAATGGAACAAAAATAATCAAGAGGCATGGAGAAACAATTCCATAAAGGAAAGAAGGTGTTTTAAGAATTTAGGACTCTATCAAATAGAGTTCAAATCCAAACGATCTCCAATATTTGACCAAGTCAAATTTCTTTCCAAAACTATCAATAGTGGGCATGGAGAACTTCTCTTAGGTGTGGAAAACTCACAAAAATAATCTATAAATAAATATGTGGCATGGGCTTTTAGGTGGCGCTAGGAAAGGAGGGGTCCTAGTCTAATTAGGACTCTTCTATTTTGACTAGGTCAAAACCTTTTGAACTCAAATCAAAATATCTTTAAGTCAACCTAATTAATATATATTTCTAATCTAATTAGAAGCCCAATTAAATTAGATTAAATCATATTTAATTTTGATTTAAATCTTAACTTAATTAAGAATTTGGTGCATTCAAGTCCTAGTCTGATAAGGACTTATTTTTTCTTGCAACTGGCTTATCCAATAAACCAATTATACTTAATCCAATTAAGTCTAAATCAATTCTAATTGAATATAATAGACTTGATCTCAGCCCAATTACTCAATCAAATTGAGCCAATTAGCAATCTAATTGCTAATCATTCCTTCTGCAATACTTGTATTAGATCAAACATCAATCATATTGATTGTTTGATCTTAGAATAATTCTCAATCATTGATTAATCATCCGATTAGATAACAACCTCTTATGTATGTGACCCCATTGGTTCGAACCTAAGCCAATAGCATAGGAACCAATTCCTGTACTAATCAAAATAACCATCTAGTAATGATACCTAATGTCCAAAAAGGTTGAATGTATGCAAAGCAACATTCTTAGAATCCTAACCCATGGTTACCATATAATTCATCCCTTTGATCAATAATGCTTAGGACGATATCGAATTAGCTGTCAACACTCATATAAGTCATCCACATTATATTTTAAAGTTTGCAAATCCCGTGACTCCTCATGAGAATTACCCAGGCTTAGATTTTGCTAAATTAAAACATAGTGAGACATTTAATTTCTGAAGCTAATCAGGAGTGGTCAATCCCATCTTGAGTCATACACTGACTCTACAAATACTTGACTATACCTAAAAATCTTTTGAACTTGCATTAAAAATACAGGCAGTCCAGTACCAAAGTACAGTGAGTTGCTTCCAAGTCACTATATTGTTTTTAGATCAGAGAGACACTTATATCCATTGGCTTTAGCTAGCTACTCTTGATAGTAAAATGCTACATTAGTCACATTCAGTATAGATATACTCCTACATCTTATCTGAATGCCATACCAGTATCTCCACACCACTTGGTTATGAAGACAATCAATGCATATGGCATACGGCAACCTATACTTGATAAGTTATGATTCTTGCTAATAACTTATCATTTGGTCGTAAATAGTTTAAGAACCATCTGATAAATCCTTCTTTATCGATTGATTGTGGTTCTAAGAACTTCATCATAATTTTAAAAGTTAATTTAAGAAAGATAGAACTTTTTTGATGAACCAGCTAAATAACTATTATTATTAGATAATTCATAAATAGATTCCAATCATCCACAACTTAGATGATTGACTTTAGGATATATTTTCCAACATCTAATTAGATCCAATCCAAATCAATCAAATCAGTTTAGCTCAATTGATGACATCCAGATCCAAACCCTTACTTGTGCAATTCAATTAGGTTCAGTTCCATATGGTAATAAGATATATCATGATCTCTATCATCGACATCATCGAAACATCTTTCGATGGATTAGAACTTTTTTTATTCACATAATTAGAATGATCGATCATCAAGATTATTCTAATTGCTCTCAAAATCCACCAGTGATACCTAGTAGTATATGTGACAATCCATCAAAATCGAACACGAACCTCTTGGTGCAACTATCTATGTGATTGGATTCTTCTATCTCGAGCCCCGACAGGATTAGGATTAAGGTGAACTCGCCAAATCCAACACCCTATCATATGAATAGATCATTCGATTCGAATCTGATGTGAAACCCTTAATAGAAAATTCTTTTCTATTATTTCACTCTACCATGGTCATGGACTTAAGGACTTGATCTTATGATTATCATAGGACTACTTCTCATCTATCGAGATAGATAGATTTCTTATTATTGTAATCCAATTCCTACAATGAACATGCTATAGCCAACATACACCTTTGAATTCTGGATGGCTAAGAGATTGAGTTATGGTATAGTCAAAATATAACACCCTCAAGATGAACTGCCGATGCACCTTAGGTCAAAGAACTAGTCATACCACTGTGGCATCGAGCTAGTCATCGACGAGAAGGTAGACTCCCTTACGACTATTCGAGGTGGTCATGCTCAGTGCTCTCGTTCTCTAATGAGTACTTATATTTTCACTCTGATGTCTCCACACCGTAGACTCAAGACTTATCTATTTTGAGGAAGCGATCATACACCAACCTTCTATATCGATCACCATCCTCGTGATGATCCTACGATCGAAAGCAATTTACGAGTTAATTATGAAAATTCATGTCTTAAATTTTTAAGTTTTGAAAATATGAATTATCATTACCATTAACTCAAAGGATGTATCACAGATATTATGTATACAATATGATAGAATAAAATGATTCTTTATTAATTTTAAGTCAAAATTATAAAATTATCCTTAGAAGTGTATTACAAATGCCAGCCAATCTGATTTCTAGGGCACACATCTAACACCATTGCCTAACCTTGACCTATTGGATCTTTATGGATCATCCATCTCCATCATCCCTAAGGCTCCATAAATTTATGCTTTGGTCGAACTGCTAAATACACCCTCGACTACTTCCCCATCTTGCTGCAACCGAAGGACGTATAGCCTCTTCTTCAGCCTTCCTTCGATCATTATCCCTGAAGAAACCTCTCTTCAACTATTAAATAGCCCCACACTGCCCATCTTCCTAGAGAATCCTAATGCTCTCTGCTGAGATACCTTCCTTGGCTACTGCACTACCGAGCCTCTCTCTATCCTGCATCTCTAGGAAAGTGCTACTATAGCACTCCAGCGCTCCCTGCCTTATCTACTATCATACATTCCGATCATTCCACCAAGACCAACCAGCAAATAATGCATCCAAATCTTCCACCTCAAGAAAAATTCCTTTTCGTTAATCCTCTCAACTACCACCAATCCGCTACTTTCGGTTGGCCAAACCATAGCAATTACAAAGGTAGATCTGAGGCATACCATGAAATATTTGTGCATATTTTTGATTTCACCCTATATGACTTCTCCTTCTCTTCCACGCACCATTAGGCTCTGATACCAATTGTTGTAACAATCGGTACTACTTTGATACCAATTATTGTGATCTATAATACTGCTCTGATACCAAATATTGTGACATCATCATGGCATCATCTGGCTTTGATACCAATTGTTGTTCCATGGTACAGCTCTGACGCCATGTTGCGAAAAATCCAGGATCTTTAGCATGGACCATGGGAGACCTTTGACATTCTCTAAGATAGTATACCATAGATCCACCACCTAGATCTATGCTAGGATGCCTCCCCCTAAGGCTTAAGGAAGGCTCCCCCTCTCATTAGGGCTTCTTCAAGAACTTAGGGCAACAATACTAGAGAGGAGAGGAAAAAAGGATTAAGGAAGAAAAGATCTATATTGATTGCTTCCCATGAAAATTCTAATACAACCTATGTATTTATACATAGCCATTAGGCCCGACCAAAAACTTTCATGGCTAATCCAATACATGAAAGCACTCATCGAGCTGATGTACACCCATGTCTCTCATGTTCTCATCTCCTGGATCTAAACTCGATCCATACATAAGTTAGCTCCCTTAAGACCTCTCAAACCAGGCTTTAAGATCGCTAGGATAGGTCCCTATCCTAGCCCTAAATAGATCCTTGCATAACTCTACCCACGCATCGAGTCAGCTCAGTCTCAGTACTGAGCTAGCTAACCTATGATTGGGTCAACCTAGTTTCACATTGAGCGGACCCAATTAAGTATCGTGCCTGTAGTGCCGAATGTGCACCTCTCTATTTAGCCTATCTTCTGAAACTTAGCTGATCCAGTTTTAGACTGAGTCGACTAACTTGTAAAAAAGTGTTAGATATATTTGCCCTAGAAGCCAGAATTGGCTGACACTTGTAATACACTTCTAGGGGCAAAATTATAATTTTGACTAAAATCAATAAAATGGGTTATTTTCTATCACATATGTATATTTAGTGTCTGTGATACATCCTTTAAGTTAATGGTAATGATAATTCATATTTTCAAGAGTTGAAAATTTAAGACATGAATAATCATTATTAACTCATAAAATGTTTCTGACCATAGGATCATCACGAGGATGGTGATTGATCCAGAAGGTTGGTGTACAATCACTTCTCTTTAGTAGATGAGTCTTGAGTCTATGGTGTGGAGACACTAGAGCGAGAGTATAAATACTCATTAGAGAATGAGGGCACTGAGCGTGACTACCTTGAGTAGTCATTAGGAAGTCTACCTTCTCATCAATGACTGATTCGATGCTGTAGTGGTGTGTCTGATTCTTTGATCTGAGGTGCATCGGTAGTTCACCTTGAGGGTGTTATAGTTTGACTATACCATAACTCGGTCTCCTAGTCATACGAAATCCTGAGGTGTATGTTGGCTATAGCATGTTCATTGTAGGAACTGGATTGCATCAAGAAGGAATCTATCTACCTCGGTGGTAGAGGAGCAGCCCTATGATGATCATGAGAATCAAGTTCAGAAGCTCATGGCCATGGTAGAGTGAAATAATAGAAAGAGTTTCTATTTAGGTTTTCACATCGGACTTGAATCGAATGATTACATCATATGACAGAGACTAGGGTTTGATGAGTTCACCTTAACCCTAATCTGATCGGAGCTCAAGATAGAAGAACTTAATCACATAGATAGTTGCACCAAGAGGTTCGCATTCAGCTCTGATGGGTTGCCACCATATACTGCTAGGTGTCACTGGTGGATTTTGGGAGTAATTAGAATGATTTAGATGATCGATCATTCTAGCTGTTCGAATCAGAAGAGTTCTGATCCATCGAAAGGAGTTTCGATGATGTCAATGATAGAGATCATGACATATCCCATTACCATATAGAACTGAACCTAACTAGGTCACACAAATAAGGATTTGAATCTGATGATCATCAATTGAATTGATCCAGTTCAATTGATCTGAATGAGATTCAATTAGGTTCAAGGAAATCGTGCTAGCACTCGATTGAACCTAATGTTCTTCTTTTACTATCATAAATAGTTGTCTTGACTGAGCCAAAGGAGTTTGTGCTTGATCAGAGGCCTTCACTTGGTTTGATTGGAGCCTATCCAGGTTAGAAAAGGGTTGTCTTATCTTGTAAGATAATATCTGCCATTTTTGGACACCTGCCATTTCTCATCCTTTGACTTTGGTCAAAAGTTGACCTTTGACTGGTCAAATGTTGACCATTGATACTTTGACTTCTATCTATATATCATGCACCTATTAGAGAGATGGTGGGGGCTTGTCCTCCTACCAGAACCTGGCAAGGAGGAGGGCGCACGCCACCCTTGGTGTGTGCCCAAGCTGGAGGTGCCCAGGAGTCCCTGTTGGACAAGGACTCCATCTCCTTTTTGGATTTCGATTAGACTTTTCTAAGAACCAAGTTTGACTGGTCTTAGGTGCCATCTAAGGATGAATCCAGGGGACTCTATTTCCATCAATTAGATTTAGATCTGATTTCATAAAGGGTTGTGATTGGTTGGGAAGAAGAGGAGTTGGATCACGCATAGTCTATAAATAAGACCTTGCGCCCAACTCAAAAAGCATTGAAAATTCCCATGCCCCAAGGCTACCTCTCCTCTCCTCCTCCACACCAAGTCCATCTTCTCCCTCTCCTCTCCATGCCCAAAGGAGTTTGGGATCCAAGTTGGTGCAATCCAGACGAGAGAAAGGTGACAGAAAGCTAGAAGGCTGCACTACTGCAAAGGACAACTGCTGATCTTCGAAAGATATTTTGAAGATCCTCCAAATTAGATTCAGATCTAATTTTTGGAGATGTGATAGAGAAGATGAGGATCTCTAGATCCAGCTTGAGTGGATACTAATAGAGGCCAGGCAATTATGTGGCTAGATCCAGAATCTTTCGCTGCTTACAGGATCATCAACGGGTAATAGGATTACCCTACGTTAAGGTAAATTAAATTTGATTTAATTTATTTGAATTTATTTTAATTATTAAAATAATAAATATTAAATTTAAAACATCCCAAATTTGATCTAGATTAAAGAAAATTTTTTTTGAAATATATCTCTTGATCTGATCAGATCTGAACGAACCTGGTCCGAAAAATCAGAATTTCCCTTTAACTGATATCAGAGCCAAGATTCTAAAGTATTTAGATCTAATTTTAATTTTATTTTAATTATAAAATAAGTGATCTTAGATGTCACATGAGATGTGATCAGATCTAAAATTAGAAAAAATTAAAATTAAATAATTTGGATCTAAGATTAGAAAATATGCATGACTAGTTCTAAAATAGAATAGTTCTATAGAATAGTCTTGCATGTTTACAATTTAATTTGATTAAATCATATTTTAGATCTATTTATTTATTATTTTTTGATATTATAATTATTATAATAATATCTAAAAAATATTAAATAAAAATTATTTAATTTTAAACATCATATGAGATATGATTGATGCATGTCTAGACTAGTTGTAGAATAGTTCTACATAGTTATCTATATTAGAGTTTATTTTGATAAGATTAATTTAAATCTAATTTTTTAGATTATTATGAGATAATTTAGATCTAAAAATATGCATGATTCAATACATGAGATGTATGCAAAATATGCCATGATTAGATCTAATTTGTATATGAGATATATGATATAGATCTAAAACTATTTTGTAGTATTACATGTTCCTGATTAAGGCGTTCCTCTTAGTCGTCCGGTCATAAGAACGAAGAAGGACTTAAAGGCCCTCTCCTCCCATCCGATGGGGCGTTCTTATGACGTGTAGGGGTGCTGCGCATTCGTCCTTAATCAGAAATTCAAAACTTACTTTCTACAAAATTTTAGATCTTGAAACCCTAGGATTTATTATGCATATTTTATTTATGAACCCTATTTAATTAAAAATTAAGATTATGGAATATTAATTAGGTCTAAAATTAAGAATTTCAGATCTAAGACATATTCATAATACTGAGTTTGGACTTGGGTGCTCAATTAGGTCTAAGCGATTGATCAAATCGAATCAAGAGTTGGTTAGATGGGATCAACAATGCTTAAATTGACCAGCCTAATAGGATTAAGTCTGAGTCAAGATCGAGTCACAATCAAGCAAGACCTAATTAGGCCCAGAGATTAGAGTTTGGATTGTAGGCTAACCCAATTGGTTCTGACTCAACAATTTGGTGTCAAAGGTAAGTTTGGCACATACGACCGACTGATTTTTAATTGGGAGCTACTCAACCTGAATGCGCTCTTGTACGAGTTAATGGCATATCCCCTTCCATCGATCTCACTTATCTGGCCATATCTATTGACTCAGTTCTGATTTGAGGTGGTCAATAATCCGAGCTAACCCATGCCACTAGGTTAGTCATAATTGTTATGGCTATGATAAGTCTAGTTTAATGAGACCTGAATCAATTCTCCCTAAGAAAAGATTAAGTCTGAGGTCTTCCACCATTATAGATGCGCGGGCCCTTCTCGAGGTTGATTGTTCTCGACTAGATACAGTGGCTCAGTTGCACCGGAAAGATGCAACCATGTCTATTAGGCATTGGATGCTATGGGCTGGAGGATGAGTTGGGCTTAATATTCTGGATACGATGAGAGACTCAATTAGCAATCAGTCTGTGCAAATGGTGGGTCTGACTTAACTAAGGAGTGGATCAATATTTCGGATATGATGAGATTCATGAATTAGAGACCAAGTTTGGGTGCACCATGATTAGAGAATCATTGAACAAGAGTTGTTCACTCATTGGCTAACCCATCATCAATAACTGTTAGGTGAGGTGATGAGTCAGTTGGTGAGACTGCACCACCCATTAGAAGTCATTAATCATGGAGATTTTCGCATCTCTACAGAGGGAGTGTAGGGATTCGAGAAAATAGTGGGAGTTAATTTGTTTAAAAATAAAATTTTTAAACAAATTGGTCAAGTCATAATTATAGTATCTAACTAAAATCTTTGACTCTCTACAGAAAAATATCTGCGTCCAACCCATTGGCACGTATCCTGGACACACATAGACTGACCGAACCCAATTATAAAGATTGGCTTAGGAACTACAAAATAGTTTTGGATTTCGAGAAGTTAACCCATGTACTGGATCAGGATCCTCCCATCTTACCAGCCCATCCATCTACTGATCAGAGAGCATCTTTAGAAAAATGGATAGATGAACATAATAAGGCCAGATATTACATGTTGGGCTTGATGTCTGATGAGCTCTAGTGCCAACATGAAGATATCGGAACTGCTCGTCAAATGTTGGCTCACCTGTAGGAGATGTTTGGTGAACAGAGTCATGCAGCCAAGTATCAAGTTACGAAATGACTTTTTAAGGCTAAGATGCGTGATGGGCAGTTAGTCCAAGATCACTGTCTGATGATGATTAAGAACTTGGAAGAGCTTGAGAAGCTCGGTGTGAAGTTAGACTTGGATCTGTAGAATGATATTATTCTGCAATCCTTGACTGATGCATATGGACAATTCATCATGAATTACCACATGCATAAACTTCAAAATTCCTTGGTCGAATTAATGAATATGCTGGTCACTGCTGAGCTTTCTATGAAAGATTTTAAAGGCTCAGTTCTTGCTATGGAACGAACTTTTTCCAAAAAAAAGTCTTCTAGAAAGAAAAAGAAGTCTGCGAAAAAGCAGAAGGTGGAAGGAGGAAAGAAGAAGAAGGCAGAGCCAAAGATGAAAGGTCGACTGTCAAAGGAAAAGTATTTCCATTGCAACAGCGATGGCCATTGGAAGCGAAACTGTCCTACTTACCTAGCCACCCTGAAGAACAAGAAGGAAGGTCCTTCTGGAGGTATGCTCATTGTTGAGTCTAACCTTACGGTCTTTTTTGTATTCAGTTGGGTGCTTGACTCTGGTTCTAGTGCTCATCTGTGCACTTCCATGCAGGGTCTTGAGGATAGTAGGAGGCTGAGGGATGGAGACATGATCCTATGCATCGATAATGGAGCAAGAGTTGCTGCAGTGGCGATGGGAAAATATACCCTCTTCGATTACCATCTGGTTTAGACTTAGTTTTGAAAGACTGTTATTATGTGCCTGCAGCTAGCAAGGAATTTGATTTCTGTTTCATGCTTAGCACTAGAAGGCTATGTGATTACCTTCTTTAAGGACCACTGTAACATTTTTTTGAAAGAAATAAAATTGCAAATGGTTTTCCTATTAATGGTCTTTATCAGCTACATATTGATGTATCTGTTCTAACTATCGAGCAAAAGTGAATGCCAAACGACCTAGGGATAGTCCAAATGATAGATATCTATGGCACCTGAGATTAGGTCATATAGTAAAAGATAGGATCAATAAATTGGAGAAAAATGGGCTATTGAGTCCGTTGACTTCTGAGTCATATCCAACTTGTGAATCTTGTCTTCAAGGCAAAATGACTAAACTTCCTTTTGTTGGACATGGGGAAAGGGCCACAGATCTCCTTGCCCTAGTACATACTGATGTGTGCGGCCCATTTGATGTGCCAGCTAGAGGCAATTTTGTCTACTTCATCACCTTTATCGATGATCTGTCTAGGTATGGGTATGTGTATCTTATGAAATACAAGTTTGAAGCTTTTGAAAAGTTTAAAGAATTCAGACATGAAGTAGAAAAACAAACTGAAAAATCCATTAAGGTTCTTCGATCAGATCGAGGAGGTGAATACCTTAGCCGAAAATTCCTAGACTATCTCAAGGGAAATGGCATAAGTCTTTCAATGGACTCCACCAGGAACACCTCAACTCAATGGGAGTTTCAGAATGGAGAAATCGGACTCTATTGAATATGGTCCGATCCATGATGAGCTTCATAGACCTTCCTGATTTTCATTGGGGACATTCATTGTTAACTTCAATTTATCTACTGAATAGGGTTCCCTCTAAAATCGTTCCTACCACACCATATGAGATATGGCATGGTAAGAAACCAAGTCTGAGTCATCTCAGAATTTGGGGTTGTCTAGCTCATGTCAAAAGACAATAAGCGGATAAGTTAGAGTTTAGGTCCTTCAGAGCTCGATTCATAGGATATCCTAAAGAGTCATTAGGATACTATTTCTACATTCTAGAAGACCACAATGTGATTGTGAGTCGACATGCCATCTTTCTTGAAAAATAGTTTATTCAAGATAGCGGCATTGGAAAGCAGATTAAGCTTGATGAGAAAGTCTCACAAGTACAATGAGCTAAGGACCAATTGAAACCAAATCAGGTTGAGCCAATAAGAACACTACCTCCTCCACCTCATAGATCGAAAGAGTTTTCCCATCCTCCTAAAAGATACTTAGGTATTATTTCAGAGGAAGTAGAGGAAAATGTTCCTCGTAGGTAATGGTGCTCATGGTGATGATCCCAAAACCTACAACGAGGCGATATCAGATATCGACTCCGAGAAATGGCTAGAGGCAATGCAGTCAGAAATTGACTCGATGCACTCAAACCAAGTCTGGACCTTGGTAGATCCACCAGAAGGTATAGTACCTATTGGGTGTAAATGGATCTTCAAGAGAAAGATTGGTGCAGATGAAATGTGGAGACATTCAAGGCTAGACTAGTGGCAAAAGGTTATAGTCAATGCGAAGGCATTGACTATCAGGATACCTTTTCTCCAGTGGCTATGCTAAAATCCATCCGCACATTACTTGCCATTGTAGCCTATTTTCGATTATGAAATATGGCAAATGGATGTGAAAATGGCATTCTTAAATGGATATCTTGAGGAAGATATCTATATGGAACAGCCGCTAGGTTTCACATCCAGTGATATTGATCACAAGGTTTGCAAGCTGCAAAGGTCCATATATGGACTTAAGCAAGCATCTCGGAGCTGGAACACTCGTTTCAATGATGTGATCAAAAAGTTTGATTTCATCAAAAATGAAGAGGAACCGTGTGTCTTCAAAAAGATTAGTGGGAGTGCTGTTGTCTTCCTCGTATTGTACGTGGATGACATCCTTCTTATTAGGAATGATATTTCCATGTTGATGACAGTCAAAATATGGTTGTCCAAGGAATTCTCCATGAAAGACTTAGGTGAAGCATCCTTTATTCTAGGAATTAAGGTCTATAGGGATAGACCGAATAGGATGCTAGAACTTTCACAGAAGATGTACATAGAGGAAGTACTAAAGAAGTTTAGTATGGAAAACTCTAAGAGGGGATTAATATCCTTCAGACATGGTATTCATCTTTCCAAGAAGATGTGCCCTAGCACACCTGAGGAAATAGAACGCATGAGCAAGATCCCTTATGCTTCTACAATAGGGAGCCTCATGTATGCCATGCTATGTACACGACCTGATATAGCCCATGCTGTGAGTGTCACAAGCAGATATCAGTCAAATCTAGGTGAAGAATACTGGACTTCTATGAAATGTATCCTTAAGTACTTGAGAAGAACTAAGGATATAATGTTGGTCTTTGGTAACGGAGAACTCCAAGTCCAGGGATACACAGACTCAGATTTCATGTTCGATATAGATGATCGAAAGTCGACATCTGGGAGTCTGTTTGTGTGCAATGGTGGTGCTGTCAGCTGGAAGAGTTTCAAGCAAACCGTGATAGCAGATTCCACCATGGAAGCAGAATATATTGTTGCATCAGAGGCTGCGAAGGAAGCATTCTGGTACAAGAAGTTTGCTGTAGAAATCGAGTAATGCCATCAGATGCCATTCCTCTATACTGCGACAACAATGGCGCCATAGCCCTTGCTAAGGAGCCAAGGTCTCACCAAAAATCCAAGCACATTGAGCAGCGATACCACCTCATCCGTGATTACCTCGAGAAGGGTTACGTCGAGGTCAAGAGAGTCGACTCTACAGACAATGTGGCAGACCCGCTTACAAAGCCATTGGGCCAATAGAAGATCGAAGCCCACCTTAAGAAGATGGAACTTAGACTTATAGCCAATTGGCTTTAAGACAAGTGGGAGATTGTTAGATATATGTGCCCTAGAAGCCAGAATTGGCTGACACTTGTAATACACTTCTAAGGGTAAAATTATAATTTTGACTAAAATCAATAAAATGGGTTATTTTCTATAGTTATTTTTGAAGGGAAATCCTGATTTCCCGGTCTAGGTTCGTCCAGATCTGATTAGATCAAGAGATATATTTCAAAAATTTTCTCTTGATCTTAATCAGATCTTGATATGTTTCAGATCTGATTCTTATTATTTTAATAAATAAAATAAAACAAGATAAATTAAATCAAATTCAATTTACCTGGTTTGGGTAATCCTATTACCCTGTAGATGATCCTAATTGCAGCGGAAGGTTCTGGATCTTAGCCACGCAAGCGCCTGGCCTCTACCGGTATCCACTCAGGTTGGATCTGAAGATCCTCTTCTTCTCTATCACACCTCCAAAAATCAGATCTGGATCTGATCTGGAGGATCTTCAAAACTCTTTTGAAGATCTGCAGTCGTCCTTTGCAGCAGTGCAGCCTTCTTGCTTTTGATCGCCTTTCCTTGATCTGAATCGCACCAAACTAAGTCCAAACACCTTTTGGACGTGGAGAGCAAGAGGAGAAGAGACTATGGCATGGAGAAGGAGGGGAGAGGCAGCCTTGGGGCGTATCTAATAGCATTGGAATTAGGGTTGGGCGCAGGGTCTTATTTATAGACCTCTTGTGATCCAACTCCTCTTCCTCTCAACCAATCACAACCCTTT
>QRFJ01001998.1:75215-157872 GCA_006176705.1 Cocos nucifera | reverse complement strand
GTGCAGCTACCTGTGTGATTCAAGTTCTTCTATCTTGAGCCCCGATCAGATTAGGGTTAAGGTGAACTCGTCAAACCCTAGTCTCTGTCATATGATGTAATCATTCGATTCGAGTCCAATGTGAAAATCTAAATAGAAACTCTTTCTATTATTTCACTCTACCATGGCCATGGATTTCTGGACTTGATTCTCATGATCATCATAGGGCTACTCCTCTACCACCGAGGTAGATAGATCCCATCTTGATGCAATCCAGTTCCTACAATGAACATGCTCATAGCCAACATACACCTCAGGGTTCCATATGGCTAGGAGACCGAGTAATGGTGTAGTCAAACTATAACACCCTCAAGGTGAACTGCCGATGCATCTCAGGTCAAAGAACCAGACACACTACTGCAGCATCGAGTCAGTCATTGACGAGAAGGTAGACTTCCTAATGACTACTCGAGGTGGTCACGCTCAGTGCCCTCGTTCTCTAACGAGTACCTGTACTCTCGCTCCGGTGTCTCCACACCGTAGACTCAAGACTCATCTACTAAAGAGAAGCGATCGTACACCAACCTTCCGGATCAATCACCATCCTCGTGATGATCCTATGGTCGGGAGCTGTTTATGAGTTAATAATGATTATTCATGTCTTAAATTTTCAACTCTTGAAAATATGAATTATCATTACCATTAACTCAAAGGATGTATCACAGACACTAAATACACATGTGTGATAGAAAATAACCCATTTCATTAATTATAGTCAAAATTATAATTTTGCCCCTAGAAGTGTATTACAAGTGTCAGCCAATTCTGGCTTCTAGGGCACATATATCTAACAATCTCCCACTTGTCCTAAAGCCAATTGGCTACAAGTCTAAGTCCCATCTTCTCAAGGTGGGCTTCGATCTTCTGCTGGCCCAACGGCTTTGTAAGTGGGTCTGCCACATTATCTGTGGAGTTGACTCTCTTGACCTCAACGTAACCTTTCTCAAGGTAATCGCGGATGAGATGATATCGCCGCTCAATGTGCTTGGACTTCTGGTGAGACCTCGGCTCCTTAGCAAGGGCTATGGCGCCATTGTTGTCGCAGTAAAGAGGAATGGCATCTGATGGCATTACTCCAATTTCTGCAGCAAACTTCTTGTACCAGAATGCTTCCTTTGCAGCCTCTGATGCAGCTATATATTCTGCTTCCATGGTGGAATCTGCTATCACAGTTTGCTTGGAACTCTTCCAGCTGACAGCTCCACCATTGCACACAAACAGACTTCCAGATGTCGACTTTCGATCATCTATATCGGACATGAAGTCCGAGTCTGTGTATCCCTGAACTTGGAGTTCTCCATTACCAAAGACCAACATCATATCCTTAGTTCTTCTCAAGTACTTAAGGATACATTTCACAGAAGTCCAGTGTTCTTCACCTGGATTTGACTGATATCTGCTTGTGACACTCACAGCATGGGCTATATCAGGTCGTGTACATAGCATGGCATACATGAGGCTCCCTATTGCAGAAGCATAAGGGATCTTGCTCATGCGTTCTATTTCCTCAGGTGTGCTGGGGCACATCTTCTTGGAAAGATGAATACCATGTCTGAAGGGTATTAATCCCCTCTTAGAGTTTTCCATACTAAACCTCTTTAGTACTTCCTCTATGTACATTTTCTGTGAAAGTCCTAGCATCCTATTCGGTCTATCCCTATAGACCTTAATTCCTAGAATAAAGGATGCTTCACCTAGGTCTTTCATGGAGAATTCCTTAGACAACCACATCTTGACTGATGTCAACATGGGAATATCATTCCCAATAAGGAGGATGTCATCCACGTACAATACGAGGAAGACAACAGCGCTCCCACTGACCCTTTTGAAAACACATGGTTCCTCTTCATTTTTGATGAAACCAAACTTTTTGATCACATCATTGAAACGAGTGTTCCAGCTCCGAGATGCTTGCTTAAGTCCATATATGGACCTTTGCAGCTTGCAAACCTTGTGATCAGTATCACTGGATGTGAAACCTAGCGGCTGTTCCATATAGATATCTTCCTCAAGATATCCATTTAGGAATGCCGTTTTCACGTCCATTTGCCATATTTCATAATCGAAATAGGCTGCAACAGCAAGCAATGTGCGGATGGATTTTAGCATAGCTACCGGGGAAAAGGTATCCTGATAGTCAATGCCTTCACGTTGACTATAACCTTTTGCCACCAGTCTAGCCTTGAATGTCTCCACATTCCCATCTGCACCAATCTTTCTCTTGAAGATCCATTTACACCCAATAGGTACTATACCTTCTGGTGGATCTACCAAGGTCCAGACTTGGTTTGAGTGCATCGAGTCGAATCTTCTGACTTCATTGCCTCAAGCCATTTCTCGGAGTCGATATCTGATATCGCCTCGTTGTAGGTTTTGGGATCATCACCATGAGCACCATTACCTATGAGGAACATTTCCTCTACGTCCTCTGAAATAATACCTAAGTATCTTTCAGGGGGACGGGAAACTCTTTCCGATCTACGAGGTGGAGGAGGTAGTGTTCTTATTGGCTCAACCTGATTTGGTTCCACTTGGTCCTTAGCTCGTTCTGCTTGTGAGACTTTCTCATCAAGCTTAATCTGCTTTCCAATGCCACTATCTTGAATAAACTATTTTTCAAGAAATATGGCATGTCGACTCACAATCACATTGTGGTCTTCTGGAATGTAGAAATAGTATCCTAATGACTCTTTAGGATATCCTATGAATCGAGCTCTAAAGGACCTAAACTCTAACTTGTCCGCTTGTTGTCTTTTGACATAAGCCGGACAACCCCAAATTCTGAGATGACTCAGACTTGGTTTCTTACCGTGCCATATCTCATACGGTGTGGTAGGAACGGTTTTAGAGGGAACCCTATTCAGTAAATAGATTGAAGTTAATAATGAATGTCCCCAAAGAAAATCTGGGAGGTCTGTGAAGCTCATCATGGATCGAACCATATCCAATAGAGTCCGATTTCTCCGTTCTGAAACCCCGTTGAGTTGAGGTGTTCCTGGTGGAGTCCATTGAGAGACTATGCCATTTTCCTTAAGATAGTCTAGGAATTCCCGGCTAAGGTATTCACCTCCTCGATCTGATCGAAGAACCTTAATGGGTTTTCCAGTTTGTTTTTCTACTTCATGTCTGAATTCTTTGAACTTTTCAAAGGCTTCAGACTTATGTCTCATAAGATACACATACCCATACCTAGACAGATCATCGGTAAAGGTAATGAAGTAGACAAAATTGCCTCTAGCCGGCACATCGAATGGGCCGCACACATCAGTATGTACTAGGGCAAGGAGATCTGTGGCCCTCTCCCCATGTCCAACAAAAGGGAGTTTAGTCATTTTGCCTTGAAGACAAGATTCACAAGTTGGATATGACTCAAAAGTCAATGGACTCAATAGCCCATTTTTCTCCAATTTGTTAATCCTATCTTCTGCTATATGACCTAATCTCAGGTGCCATAGATATCTGTCGTTTGGACTATCCCTAGGTCGTTTGGCATTCACGTTTTGCTCGATAGTTAAAACAGGTACATCAATATGCAACTGATAAAGACCATTAACAAGGAAACCATTTGCAATTTTATTTCTTTCATAAAGAATGTTACAATGGTCCTTAAAGAAGGTGATCACATAACCTTCTTGTGCTAAGCATGAAACAGAAATCAAATTCCTGCTAGCTGCAGGCACATAATAACAGTCTTTTAAAACTAAGTCTAAACCAGATGGTAATCGCAGAGGGTATGTTCCCACGGCTACTGCAGCAACTCTTGCTCCATTACCGACGCGTAGGATCATGTCTCCATCCCTCAGCCTCCTGCTATCCTCAAGACCCTGCATAGAAGTGCACAGATGAGCACTAGAACCAGAGTCAAGCACCCAACTGGATGCAGAAGAAACCGTAAGGTTAGACTCAATAACGAGCATACCTCCAGAAGGACCTTCCTTCTTGTTCTTCAGGGTGGCCAGGTAAGTAGGGCAGTTCCGCTTCCAATGGCCGTCGCTGTTGCAATGGAAACACTTTCCTTTGCCATCGACCTTCTTCTTCGGTTCTGCCTTCTTCTTCTTTGATCCTTCTACCTTTTGCTTTTTCACAGACTTCTTTTTCTTTCCATAAGACTTTCTTTTGGAAGAAGTCCGTTCCATAGCAAGAACTGAGCCTTTAGAACCTTTCATAGAAAGCTCAGCGGTAACCAGCATATTCATCAACTCGGCCAAGGAATTTTGAAGTTTATGCATGTGGTAATTCATGATGAATTGCCCATATGCATCAGTCAAGGATTGCAGAATAATATCGTTCTGCAAGTCCAAGTCCAACTTCACACCGAGCTTCTCAAGCTCTTCCATGTCCTTGATCATTGTCAGACAGTGATCTTGGACTGACTGCCCATCACGCATCTTAGCCTTAAAAAGTCATTTCGTGACTTGATATTTGGCTGCGCGACTCTGTTCACCAAACATCTCCTGCAGGTGAGCCAACATTTGGCGAGCAGTCCCGATATCTTCATGTTGGCGCTGGAGCTCATCAGACATCGAGCCCAACATGTAGTATCTGGCCTTATTGTCTTCGTCAATCCATTTTTCCAGAGACGCTCTCTGTTCAGTGGATGGACGAGCTGGTAAGGTGGGAGGGTCCTGGTCCAAAACATGTGTTAACTTCTCTGAACCCAAAACAATTTTGTAGTTCCTGAGCCAATCTTTATAATTGGGTCCAGTCAGTCTATGTGTGTCTAGGATACGTGCCAGTGGGTTGGACGCAGACATTTTCCTGTAGAGAGTCAAAGATTCTAGTTAGATACTGTAATTTTGACTTGACCAATTTGTTTAGGGATTTTATTTTTAAACAAATTAGCTCCCACTATTTTCTCGGATCCCTACACTCCCTCTGTAGAGATGCGAAAATCTCCGCGATTGATGATTTCTAGTGGGTGGTGCGGTCTCACCAACTGACTCATCACCTCACCTAACAGTTATTGGTGATGGGTTAGCCAATGAGTGAACAACTCTTGTTCAATGATTCTCTAATCATGGTGCACCCAAACTTGGTCTCTAATTCATGAATCTCACCGTATCCGGAATATTGATCCACTCCTTAGTTAAGTCAGACCCACCATTTGCATAGACTGGGTTCCTAATTGGGTCTCTCACCGTATCCGGAATATTGAGCCCAACTCATCCTCCAGCCCATAGCATCCAATGCCTAATAGACATGGTTGCGTCTTCCCGGTGCAACTGAGCCACTGTATCCAGCCGAGAACAATCAACCCCGGGAAGGGCCCGCACGTCTACAATGGTGGAAGACCTCGGACTTAATCTTTTCTTAGGGAGAATTGATTCAGGTCTCATTAAACTAGACTTGGCTTAGTCATAACAATTATGACTAACCTAGTGGCATGGGTCAGCTCGGATTATTGACCACCTCAGATCAGAACTGTGTCAACAGATATGGCCAGGTAAGTGAGACCGGTGGAAGGAATATGCCGTTAACTCGCACAAGAACGCATTCAGGTCGAGTAGCTTCCAATTAAAAACCAGTCGGTCGTCTGTGCCAAACTTACCTTAGACACCAAATTGTTGAGTCAGAACCAATTGGGTTAGCCTACAATCCAGACTCTAACCTCTGAGCCTAATTAGGTCTTGCTTGATCGTGACTCGATCTTGACCCAGACTTAATCCTATTAGGCTGGTCAATTTAAGCATTGTTGATCCCATCTAACCAACTCTTGATTCGGTTTGATCAACCGCTTAGACCTAATTGAGCTACCCAAGCCCGAACCCAGTATTATGAATATGTCTTAGATCTGAAATTCTCAATTTTAGACCTAATTAATATTCCATAAACTTAATTCTTAATTAAGTTGGGTTCATAAACAAAATATGCACAATAAATCCTAGGGTTTCAGGATCTAGGGTTTTGCAGAAAGTAAGTTTTGGGTTTCTGATTAAGGACGAACACGCAGCACCCCTACACGTCATAAGAACACCCCATCGAATGGGAAGAGAGGGCCTTTAAACCCTTCTTCGTTCTTATGACCGGACGGCCAAGAGGAACGCCTTAATCAGGAACATTCAATACTACAAAACAATATCAGATCTATATCATATATCTCATATATAAAGTAGATCTAATCATGGCATATTTTGCATACATCTCATGTATCAAATCATGCATATTTTCAGATCTAAATTATCACATAATAATCTAAAAAATTAGATTTAAATTGATCTAATCAAAATAAATTCTAATCTAGACAATTATGTAGAACTATTCTACAACTTAGTCTAGTCATGCATCTATCATATCTCATATGATATTTAAAATTAAATAATTTTTATTTGCTGTTTATCAGATGTTATTATAACACTTATAATATCAGAAAATAGTAAATAAGAAGATCTAAAATATGATTTAATCAGATTAAATCAAAGACATGCAAAACTATTCTATAGAACTATTCTATTCTAGAACTAGTCATGCATATCTTCATGTTCTTAGATCCAAATCATTTAATTTTAATTTTTCTGATTTCAGATCTGATCACATCTCATGTGACATCTGAAATCACTTTATTTTCTAATTAAAATAAAATTAAAATCAGATCTAAACAATTTAGAACCATGGCTCTGATACCAGTTGAAGGGAAATCCTGATTTCCCGGTCCAGGTTCGTCCAGATCTGATTAGATCAAGAGATATATTTCAAAAATTTTCTCTTGATCTTAATCAGATCTTGATATGTTTCAGATCTGATTCTTATTATTTTAATAAATAAAATAAAATAAGATAAATTAAATCAAATTTAATTTACCTGATTTGGGTAATCCTATTACCCTGTAGATGATCCTGATTGCAGCGGAAGGTTCTGGATCTTAGCCACGCAAGCGCCTGGCCTCTACCGGTATCCACTCGGGTTGGATCTGGAGATCCTCTTCTTCTCTATCACACCTCCAAAAATCAGATCTGGATCTGATCTGGAGGATCTTCAAAACTCTTTTGAAGATCTGCAGTCGTCCTTTTGCAGCAGCGCAGCCTTCTTGCTTTTGATCGCCTTTCCTTGATCTGAATCGCACCAAACTAAGTCCAAAACACCTTTTGGACGTGGAGAGCAAGAGGGAGAAGAGACTATGGCATGGAGAAGGAGGGGAGAGGCAGCCTTGGGGCGTATCTAATAGCATTGGAATTAGGGTTGGGCGCAGGGTCTTATTTATAGACCTCTTGTGATCCAACTCCTCTTCCTCTCAACCAATCACAACCCTTTGTGAAATCAGATCTAAATCTGATTGGTTGGAATAGAGACCCCTGGATTCCTCCTTAGAGGGCGCCTAAGACCAGTCAAACTGGATTCTTAGTAGAACTCTGATTGGAATCCAAAAGGGAGGTGGAGTCCTTGTCCAACAAGGACTCCTAGGCGCCTCCTACTTGGGCTCACGCCACCCTTGGCGTGCGCCCTTCTCCTTGCCAGGTTCTGGCAGGGGGACAGGCCCCCACCAGCTCTCCAATAGGTGCATGACATGTGGTCAAAAGTCAAAGGGTGAATGGTCAACGTTTGACCAGTCAAAGGTAGACTTTTGACCAAAGTCAAAGAACAAGAAATGGCAGGTGACCAAAAATGGCAGGTAATGTCTTACAAATAAGACAACCTATTCTGACTTGGACAACCTCCAGTCAGACCATATGAAGGCCTCTGATTGAGCACAAACTCCTTTGGCTCAGTCAGGACAACTTATTTATGATAGTAAAAGAAGAACGTTAGGTTCAATCGAGTGCTAGCACGATTTCCTTGAACCTAATTGAATCTCATTCAGATCAATTGAACTAGATCAGTTCAATTGATGATCACCAGATTCAAACCCTTGTTTGTGTGACCCAGTTAGGTTCAGTTCTGTATGGTAATGGGATATGTCATGATCTCTATCATAGACATCATCGAAACTCCTTTCGATGGATCAGAACTCTTCTGATTCGAACAGCTAGAATGATCGATCATCTAAATCATTCTAATTGCTCCCAAAATCCACCAGTGACACCTAGCAGTATATGGTGGCAACCCATCAGAGCTGAATGCGAACCTCTTGGTGCAGCTACCTGTGTGATTCAGTTCTTCTATCTTGAGCCCCGATCAGATTAGGGTTAAGGTGAACTCGTCAAACCCTAGTCTCTGTCATATGATGTAATCATTCGATTCGAGTCCAATGTGAAAATCTAAATAGAAACTCTTTCTATTATTTCACTCTACCATGGCCATGGGCTTCTGGACTTGATTCTCATGATCATCATAGGGCTACTCCTCTACCACCGAGGTAGATAGATCCCATCTTGATGCAATCCAGTTCCTACAATGAACATGTCATAGCCAACATACACCTCAGGGTTCCATATGGCTAGGAGACCGAGTAATGGTGTAGTCAAACTATAACACCCTCAAGGTGAACTGCCGATGCATCTCAGGTCAAAGAACCAGACACACTACTGCAGCATCGAGTCAGTCATTGACGAGAAGGTAGACTTCCTAATGACTACTCGAGGTGGTCACGCTCAGTGCCCTCGTTCTCTAACGAGTACCTGTACTCTCGCTCCGGTGTCTCCACACCGTAGACTCAAGACTCATCTACTAAAGAGAAGCGATCGTACACCAACCTTCCGGATCAATCACCATCCTCGTGATGATCCTATGGTCGGGAGCTGTTTATGAGTTAATAATGATTATTCATGTCTTAAATTTTCAACTCTTGAAAATATGAATTATCATTACCATTAACTCAAAGGATGTATCACAGACACTAAATACACATGTGTGATAGAAAATAACCCATTTCATTAATTATAGTCAAAATTACAATTTTGCCCCTAGAAGTGTATTACAAGTGTCAGCCAATTCTGGCTTCTAGGGCACATATATCTAACAATTTTCTATCACATATGTGTATTTAGTGTCTATGATACATCCTTTGAGTTAATGGTAATGATTATTCATATTTTCATGAGTTGAAAATTTAAGACATGAATAATCATTATTAACTCATAAAATGCTTCCGACCATAGGATCATCATGAGGATGGTGATTGATCTGGAAGGTTGGTGTACAATTGCTTCTCTTTAGTAGATGAGTCTTGAGTCTACGGTGTGGAGACACTGGAACGAGAGTACAGGTACTCGTTAGAGAATGAGGGTACTGAGCGTGACCACCTTGAGTAGTCATTAGGAAGTCTACCTTCTCGTCAATGACTGACTCGATGCTGCAGTGGTGTGTCTGGTTCTTTGACTTAAGGTGCATCGACGTTCACCTTGAGGGTGTTATAGTTTGACTACACTATAACTCGATCTCCTAGCCAAACGGAATCCTGAGGTGTATGTTGGCTATAGCATGTTCATTGTAGGAACTTGATTGCATCAAGAAGGAATCTATCTCGGTGGTAGAGGAGCAACCCTATGATGATCATAAGAATCAAGTCCAAAAGCCCATGGCTATGGCAGAGTGAAATAATAAAAAGAATTTCTATTTAGGTTTTCACATCGGACTTGAATCGAATGATTACATCATATGATAGAGACTTGGGTTTGACGAGTTCACCTTAACCCTAATTTGATCGGGGCTCAAGATAGAAAAACTTAATCACATAGGTAGCTGCACCAAGAGGTTCGCATTCAGCTCTGATGGGTTGCCACCATATACTGCTAGGTGTCATTGGTGGATTTTGGGAGCAATTAGAATGATTTAGATGATCGATCATTCTAGCTGTTCGAATCAGAAGAGTTCTAATCCATCGAAAGGAGTTTTGATGATGTCGATGATAGAGATCATGACATATTCCATTACCATATAGAACTGAACCTAACTGGGTCACACAAACAAGAGTTTGAATCTGGTGATCATCAATTGATCTAATCTAGTTCAATTGATCTAAATGAGATTCAATTAGGTTAAAGAAAATCGTGCTAGCACTCGATTGAACCTAACATTCTTCTTTTACTATTATAAATAGTTGTCCCGACTGAGCCAAAAGAGTTTATGCTCGATCAGAGGCCTTCACTTGGTCTGACTGGAGCCCGTTTAGATTAGAAAAGGGTTGTCTTATTTTGTAAGACAATACCTGGCATTTTTGGTCATCTGCCATTTCTCGTCCTTTGACTTTGATCAAAAGTTGACCTTTGACTTAGTCAAATATTGACCATTGACACTTTGACTTTTGTCCATGTGTCACGCACCTATTGGAGAGCTGGTGGGGGCTTGTCCCCCTACCAGAACCTAGCAAGGAGGACGACGCACGCCACCCTTGGCGTGTGCCCAAGCTGGAGGCACCCAAGAGTCCCTGTTGGACAGGGACTCCATCTCCTTTTTGGATTTTGATTAGACTTCTCCTAAAAACCAAGTTTGACTATTCTTAGGTTCCATCTAAGGATGAATCCAGGAGACTCTATTCCCATCAATCAGATTTAGATCTGATTTTACAAAGGATTGTGATTGGTTGGGAAGAAGAGGAGTTGGATCATGCATAGTCTATAAATAAGACCCTACGCCCAACTCAAAAAGCATTGAAAATTCCCATGCCCCAAGGCTGTCTCTTCTTTCCTCCTCCATGCCAAGTCCATCTTCTCCCTCTCCTCTCCACGTCCAAAGAAGTTTGGGATCCAAGTTGGTGCAATCCAGACGAGAGAAAGGCGACAGAAAGCCAGAAGGCCGCGCTACTGCAATGGACAACTGCTGATCTTCGAAAGATGTTTTGAAGATCCTCCAAATTAGATTCAGATCTGATTTTTGGAGATGTGATAGAAAAGAAGAGGATCTCCAAATCTAGCCAGAGTGGATATCGATAGAGGCCAGTCACTTGCGTGGCTAGATCCAGAACCTTCCATTACTTACAGGATCATCAATGGGTAATAGAATTACCCTACATTAAGATAAATTAAATTTGATTTAATTTATCTAAATTTATTTTAATTATTAAAATAATAAAGATCAGATCTGAAACATCCCAGATCTGATCTGGATCAAAGAGAAAAATTTTTGAAATATATCTCTTGATCCGATTAGATCTGAACGAACCTGGTCCAAAAAATCAGGATTTTCCTTCAAAAAGCTCCTTCTCTATAGTTTTCATTCTTCGACTTTGATTCCTTACTCCATCTGGTGTCCTAGATTTTCGAAGCACCAACTAAGCCCCTCAAGGTCCTCAATACCCGAACCTCAAGCCCATGAAGGGCTATATACCACCTCCATCTTAGGATAACTCCTATCCTAGCCCTAGGACCACACATATCCTGATCTTCCAAAGCCAACACCCTGACTCCTCCTATGGCCTCCTAAAGCTTGGGAGCACCACCAATCCTCACATGACCTTCATGGACTCCATTTGAGATTTCATGGCTTTAAGTTATTTATCAAAATTAGGTCTCTACATTGCATCTATGTAGGTGATCAGATCCTCATTATTGTCATCAAGTTCAATAGGATCACCGTTCTAGATCAAGAAACCATAGTATCTATTAGGGGTAAAATGACCCTCGTCAAAGTCCTTGATCGACAACCTCCTTTCTATTGGGGTTTGTCAATTTCTTCAACAAAGAATTCATACCGCAAAACCTCCCCAAAGCACATAGAAGCTCAGTGATACAATCTTAAGTGATGAACTTCCTCCAATCATGCTCTTTCCAGATGAACTCCTTCACTTGCGCTCCTTCCCGACAAACTTCTCCACTCACGCTCCTTCTGGATGAACTCCTCTAGTTGTGCTCCTTTTGGATGAACTCCTCCACTTATGCTCCTTCCAGACGAACTTCCTCCAGTCGCGCTCCTTCCAGACAAACTCCTTCACTCGCGCTCTTTCTAGATGAACTCCTCCACTTGTTCTCCTTCCAGATGAACTCCTGTAGTCATGCTCTTTCTCGATAAACTCCTCCACTCGCATTCCTTCCAGACGAACTTCCTCCAATCATGCTCCTTTCGAACGAACTTCCTCTAGTCGCGCTCCTTCCGAATGAACATCCTCCAGTTGCATTCCTTTCAGATGAACTCCTCCAGTCATGCTCCTTTCAAACAAACTCCTCCACTCACGCTCCTTCTAGACGAACTCCTCTACTCGGGCTCCTTTCGGACGAACTCCTTTAGTCATTTTCCTTCTGGGCAAATTCATCCCCATCGATAGGCAAACTCTCCTCGATCAACCCCTGTCCAGTCAAACTCCTTCCAGTCACCTAGAAGGATCTTGTCATCCATGCAAATTAAGCTCCCAACTCAATACAAACTGATCTACATGCAGACAATCTTAGAGGAGTTTGAACTTTTCTGAAATTATCATGATTTGAAGCCCTTCATCGTCAACATCTATTCCATCCAAACCTCAACTATTAAATCTCAACAAACTGGCATGTCACGATAACAAACACCACCTTCCGTAATAAACTCAATGTGGCCCCAAGCACCCCACTATTGGATGGTTACGGCTATCACCTTTAGTTTGTTATATGCTCCATCTATAAAATAAATCCTCTAGATATATTTTGCTGAAAGCTCTCTTCTCCTTCCTATTACTCTACCTCTTTATATCTTGATCACTCCATTTTAGTTGGCCAAAAAACTAACTTAGGCGTCAGAGGGTCCTACTGGAGCCACCCACCTCCAGTCTAGACTTTGTTTTGCAGGTTTCGTAGGTAGCCTCATCTTCTCCACTCCAGCTACCTTTGACATCCTCGTGGATTTTCGCACCAACAGGATTGGCACTAGAGGAAGGGTCTCTAGATCCTTATTGTAAAAGGAGTGTTCAGTCGATCATGTTTACCTTCTCCTTTTGATCCTTCAAAATCCATCTCTATTTAATCCCTTTTGCTCCAAAAATGCCCCTGAGGAAGACAACCATTTGACAGTCTACCACTTTTATCATTAGATCTGAACTGGATCCGCCCATTTCTACTCCATCAGCTGCACCTCAACCCCATCCACCGAGGGCCATGGTAGATCCAAAATAGTTCAACCTATTGATGCAGCAGATTCGGAGCCTCATCGAAATGGTGCAGGCCATACAGTAGCCTCTAACGGTAATCCGATCGAAAAACCCCTAGCCAGAGCCTCAAGAACCAGCACCATGAAAGGCAACCTGGGTCAGCAGACCCATTGCCTCCGAGAAGGGGTAGCAGAGAGTAGGGAGCCCCTATTTCGATCATGATTCTTCTCCGAAGGAGATTTTTTTCGTCTACAGTTGGCGTCCCTCTAAGATCCATGGTCAAGATGATGCTCTCGATCAAAAGCTTCAGAATATGAATCGATAGATTGAGGAGCTCCATCATGCGACCCCTGTTCACCATGACGATATCTGCATCAATCCTCCCCTTTTCTACTAAGATCATGCAAGAGCCGATCCCATCGAACTTCAAGCTTCCTCAGTTTGAGAGTTACGATGGGACTTCTGATCTGGTTGATCATCTTGAAGTCTTTTGGATAATAATGCTGCTCCATCGCACACCAGACACCATTCTATGCTGAGTTTTTTCATCCACCTTGAAGAAAGCAGTAAGAAACTAGTACTCGAGCCTAAAGTTAGGTATGATCTTCTTCTTTGATCAAATGAGCCATCAGTTCGGAGCTCATTTCATAAGCAGCTGATGTCTAAGGCGAGATTCGAACTCCCTTATCAACATAAAGTAGAAAGAAAAAAAATCCATCCAAGCTTACGTCAGTCGCTTTAATACTGCTGCATTGGAGGTCCGAAACTTAAACCAATCTATAGCCATGGCCACTCAAAAGGGTAGTCTTCAGAAGAATGATCTTTTATCCTCCTTAGAAAGGAAGTATCCCAAGGATTTTGTGGATATGTTGGCCCGAGCTAAAGGTGATGCCTGGGTAGAGGAGGCCTTTAAACTGAAGGATGATGAGGCCATGATAGAGTGAGAAGCAGGTGAATTTAGCAAGCCCATGCCTAAAAGAAAGTTGAGTAAAGCTCGACCATGCTTCCAAACTTTTTTCGAGCACAGGTGAGCCTGAACTCCTCCTCGAGCTTGTCGATAGAGAAGTCCATATTGAAGGACCCGATGGAACTCCCCTCCTAGAAGGTTCAACAACTATGCTCTCTTAAACACCTCAAAAACTCAGGTACTAATGGAGATAAGATAGCAACTGGTAGAGCCAGAGAGGATGCAGACTCATCCGACCAAGCACAACCCTAATAAGTACTATCTTTACCATCATGACCATGGTCACGATACAAAAGAATGCATCCAGCTACAGGACAAGATTGAGGCATTGATCAGAAGAGGTCGGCTAGATTGGTTCATCAAGCACCGATCAAAGAGGAGAGAAGATTGTTCGAGAGCCCTGCCACAACTTGAACCATCTCGATGGGACGATCCCCAAGGAGATCGGCCCCCTCTTGGAATCATCAATACTATCATTAGGGGACATTAGCGAGGAAAAGCTAGCGAATTAGCAGAATTGGCAAAGAGGCAGTGGACTAAAGAATCCATCACTTTCACTAAGTGAAGATGCTCAAGAAGTTCAGCTTTCACACAATGATGTGGTTGTAGTTACTTTAATTATTATTGATTACGATGTATGCCATATTTTAATTGATAATGAAAGCTCTACTGATGTCTTATTTTATGATGCTTTCTCCAAAATGTCTATATCTGACAATAAGATAGGTCTGATGAATTCTCCATTGGTAGGATTTATAGGTGATGTAGTGTCGATCGAAGGAATAATAACATTGCTAATGGTAGCTGGACGATACCCAAAGCAATTTAAGACACAAGTTGATTTTTTGGTTGTTAAAGCCCCTTTCGCTTATAATGCGATCCTTGGCCGACTTGATTTGAATGCACTTCAAGCTGTGGTTTCAACTTACTATCTGAAAGTGAAGTTTCCAACATGCTATGTAGTCAAGGAGATTAGAGAAGATCAAGCACTAGCTCGGCACTGCTATAATATTGCCTTGCACGGGGGACAGCGAGCGGACCTTAGTTCGATAGATGGGCTTGACACTCGCCATGATCTATCTGAAGAAAGAGGGGAATCCATCGATGATCTTGAAGAAATCCCCTTGAACGATGGGAATGAAGAACATATTGTAAAGATCGACTCGAACCTGAAAGGAGAAGCTAGAAAGTAGCTCGTCACATTCTTGCAAAAGAATGCTAACGTCTTTGCCTGGGTGCCTGCAGACATGCCTGGGATTGATGTAGAAGTCATGGAACACCATTTGGGCATGGATCCTAAGCGACAACTAGTGAAGCAGAAAAAATGCAATTTTGCACCAGAGTGGCAGAAGGTATAATGGATGAGGTCGACAAGCTCCTTAAGACAATTTATTTGAGAAGTACTTTACCTAGACTGGATTTCTAATGTTGTTCTTGTTAAAAAGACAAACGGCAAGTGGAGGATGTGTATCAACTTCATAAATTTAAACACAGTCAGCCCAAAAGATAGCTACCCTTTGCTCTAGATCGATCAACTGGTGGATGCAACTTCGGGCCATGAAATCCTCTCCTTCATGGATGCTTTCTCTGGATATAATGAAATCCGGATGGCACCACAGGATGAGGAAAAGACTACTTTATTACCAACCAAGGTCTTTATTATTATAGGATCATGCCATTCAGACTCAAAAATGTCAGTGTGACGTACCAACACCTGGAGAATAAAATTTTCAAGGATCAGATTGGCCGCAACATAGAGGTCTATGTGAATGATATGCTGGTTAAAAATCGATCTTTGCCAAGTCACATTATCGACCTGAAGGAGACCTTCAGTACCCTCCAAAAGTACAAGATGAAGCTAAACCCTACAAAATGTGCTTTTAGAGTAATCTCGAGGAAGTTCTTGGGATTCATGGTGTCAAGCTACAGCATTGAAGCCAACCTGAAGAAGATCAGAGCCATCCAGAAAATGACTAACCTAAAAATAATAAAAAAAGTTCAATGCCTCATAGGCAAGGTAGCAGCTCTTAACTGCTTCGTGTCAAGGTCGATGAAGTGCTGCATGCCCTTCTTCTAAGTACTCAAGCGGCCCAAGAACTTCAACTAGACTCCCGAGTGTCAGCGGGCCCTTGAAGAATTGAAGAGCTATCTCAGTTCACCCCCACTACTTGCCAAACCTAAATCTAGAGAAGAATTGTTCCTGTACCTCACCATATCTCTTATAGCTGTTGGAGCCGTACTGGTCAGAGATGAACCAAAAGTTCAGAAGCTAATTTTCTATATAAGCAGAGTCTTGAGGGATGCAGAAATAAGATATACCAAGTTAGAAAACTAACCTATGCCCTGTTGATTATAGCCAGGAAGCTCCGATCTTACTTCTAGGGGCATTCAATTACTCTCCTCACTGATCAACCCATCAAGATAGTTCTTCATCGATCCGATACCTCTAGTAGAGTGGCAAAGTGGGCGATTGAGCTGACCGAATTTGACATCCATTTTCAATCTTGGTCATCCATTAAAGCTCAAATACTGATTGATTTCAAAGTATAATGTACCATTCCAGAGGAGATTGAACCAGAGCACGAAGAGATTTTTATCCCTAGCTCTCCTGAAGAGAACGTCGATCTATCTAAAAACTTCTAGGCACTGTATGTGGACAGTTCATCCAATGCTTCTAAGGTAGGTGTGGGTTTGATCCTCATCAATCCGAAAGGAGTTATAGCGGAGTATGCATTATGCTTTGACTTCCCCACCACCAATAATGAAGTCGAGTATGAAGCCCTGCTTGTAGGACTAAGAATAACCAAAGAGCTAGAAGTACAACATTTGAAGGTTTACAATGACTCTCAGTTAGTAGTGGAATAAGTCAAATGCTTCTTTGAAGCTCGAGAAGAAAGTATGAAAACGTACTTGGAAAGGATGAAGAACTTAAGTTCAACCTTTGACAATTTTAACATCTAGCAGATCCCCAGGGCAAAGAATGCCAAAGCCAATCTCCTCTCTAAGTTGGCCACTTTAGCCCCAAATAAACTATCAAGAGAAGTCCTTTTTGAAATCCTGCAGCATCCAAGCTTGGAAAAGCCCCTAGCATCCAATCCATATAAGTCAACCATGAGCCCAGCTAGATCAATCCATTGGTTTCATATCTCAAAGATGGAGTTCTTCCTAGAGACCACAAAGAAGCTCGAAAGTTAAGAAATCAAGCCTCCCGCTACATCTTGTATACAAACAAGTTGTATAAGAGGTCCTACTCATTACCACTCCTCAAGTGTCTCTGATCTTCAGAAGTTGGTTATGCCTTGAGGGAAGTCCATGAAGAAATTTATGAAAATCATCTAACGGCAAGATTCTTATCATATAAGTTGCTTCGTCAGGAATACTATTGGCTGACAATGCATCAAGATATGGTGGAATATATGAGAAAGTATGACAAATGTCAGAAAAATGCAAACATTTAGAGACAGCCGGCTTCACAGCTCACACCACTAACCACCCCCTAGCCATTCATGCAATGGAGAATGGATATACTTGAACCTTTTTCCATGGCATCTGGGTAGCAAAAGTTTCTGCTGGTGGCAGTAGATTATTTCACTAAATGGATTGAAGCCGAACCTCTGGCGAAGATCACTAAAGCTAAAGTACTAGACTTCATCTAGAAGTCAATCGTTTGTTGGTTTGGTCTACCTCAGATGATAATCATCGATAATGGGCGTCAGTTCATAAGTGCGAAGTTTGCAGAGTTCTACAAGGATCTGAATATATCTCACCACTTTACATCAGTGGCTCATCTGCAAGTGAATGGTGAGGCAGAAGTAACCAATAGAACTTTACTTCAAGGGATAAAGGCCAGGCTTGAAAGAGCAAAAGGAACCTAGATGGATGAACTCTATCATGTGCTCTAAGCTTACCAAACTACTCAAAGATTATCCACTGGAGAAACACCCTTTGCATTGCCATTCAGAATGGAGGTGATTATCCCGATCGAGCTTGAACTTTCCTCAGCGTGAGTTGAAGCTTTTAATGAGTAGAACAACTCTCAAGACCTCAGGCAAATCTCGATTTGTTAGAAGAAAAGTGAGAGAAAGCTCAGATTTGAATGATGACTTATAGGCAAAAAGTAGCCCACTACTACAACTCGAAGGTCAGGAACAAAACATTTAGAATAAGGGATCTTGTACTTCAGCGAGCAGACATTTCACAACCTCAGAATCAAGAAAAGCACATGCCAAATTGGGAAGGCACTTATGAAGTCATAGAGATCATCTAGCTAGGAACATATTATCTAAAAGAGCTTGAAGGATCAATGCTCTCATGATCTTGAAATTTGAAAAATCTATGAATGTACTACCAGTAATATCATCTTAGTAAAACTTCTTTATTTCAAAAATTTCATTTCTTAGCGCAAAATCATATGATGACAGAAAACGACTCAACCAAACTTTACCTATAAATAAAAGCCAAAGATCTCTGGTTATTTAAGACAGGAGGAAGGAAGAAGCCTTTTAAATGACTCTTTTGTGCCCCTATGCCTTTGTTAGGGATAGGAGAAGGACCTCGTCCTAACAAAGAGAGATCAATTACATCAGAAATAGGAGGAGAACCTCATCCTGATAGAAGGATAAAATGATCAATCATGTCAAGAATAGGAGGAGAACCTCATCCTGACAGAAGGATAAAATGATCAATCATGTCAGGAATAGGAGGAGGAGAGAGGCCCTTTCAATGATCCTCGTCCTGACATGAATGAAGACCTTCAGTTATTTAAGATAGGAGGAGGGGAGAGGTCCTTTCAACGGTCCTTTTGTGCCCCTATGTCTTTGTTAGGGATAGGAGGAGGACCTTGTCCTAACAAAGAGAGGTCAACTCCATCAGGAATAGGAGAAGAACGTCATCTAGACTAGAGGACAAAAGGACTAACCGTGTCAGAAATAGGAGGAGAACCTCATCCTGACATAGATGAAGACCTCTAGTTATTTAAGATAGGAGGAGGGAAGAAGCCCTTTCAATGGTCCTTTTATGCCCTTATGCTTTATTAGGGATAGGAGGAGGACCTCGCCCTAACAAAGAGAGGCCAATCCCATTAGGAACAGGAGGAGAACCTCATCTTGATAGGAAGATAAAAAGATCAACCATATCAAGAATAGGAGGAGAATCTCATCCTGACATGGATGAAAATCTTTGGTTATTTAAGATAGAAGGAGGAGAGAGGCCCTTACAATGGTCCTTTTGCACCCTGATGCTTTTGTTAGGGATAGGAGGAGAACCTCGTCCTAACAAAGAGAGGCCAATCCCATCAGAAATAGGAGGAGAATCTCATCCTAACAGGAGGACAAAAAGGCCAACTATGTTAGAAATAGGAGGAGAACCTCATCCTGACATGGATGAAGACCTTCAGTTATTTAAGATAAAAGGAGGAAAGAGATCCTTTCAACGATCTTTTTGTACTCCTATGTCTTTATTAGGAATAGGAGGAGGACCTCGCCCTAACAAAGAGAGGCCAACCCCATCAAAAATAGGAGGAGAACCTCATCCTGTAGGGGGATAAAAAGACCAACTATGTCAGAAATAAGAGGAGAACCTCGTCCTGACATGGATGAAGACCTTCAGTTATTTAAGATAGGAGGAGGAGAGAAGCCCTTTCAACGGTTCTTTTGTACTCCTATATCTTTATTAGGGATAGGAGGAGGACCTCATCCTAACAAAGAGAAGCCAACCCCATCAGGAATAGAAGAAAAACCTCATTCTAACAAAAGAATAAAAAGGCCAACCATGTCAGGAATAAGAGGAGAATCCCATCCTGATATGGATGAAGACCTCTGATTATTTATGATAGAAGGAGGAGAGAGACCCTTTCAATGATCTTTTTGTACCCCTATATCTTTGTTAGGGACAGGAGGAAGACCTCGCCCTAACAAAGAAAGCCAAATCCCATCAGGAACAAAAGGAGGACCTCATCCAGACATGTAAGAGGACCTTCAGTTATGTGAGATAGGAGGAAAATGAAGAAAATGAAGAAGTTAACAAACATTGAACCCAAGCAGAATAAAAAGACGATTGAAGAAAGCATAGCTTCATTGAAGATAAAGTTCATTACACAATAAAGGTCTGTAAGACCATGTACAAAAGGATAAAATGGACGAAGTCCTAAGAAGGAGGATCTATCCTTCAGACTTCAAACTACCGACCCCTGCCATTGCTAAAGATTACTTCAAACTATTAATTTCTTCTTTTAGTTCCTTTCTCTTCAATAGGCTCTCTACAAATAATCTATTAGCCTGCTGGAAATTATCTTTGGACTCCCATAATTATCTTCTTTGGACCTCTAACTCAGCCTCCGCATCCTTAACAGCTTATTGCTCATAGGCTATTTGGATCTTCAGCTGTTGATGTTCGGCCATCTCCTTCTCATACAACTCGATAAGATCACCAAAGGATTTCTTTAAAGAAGCGAGTTGCTCAGGCTCCTTGCTAATTTCGGCTTGCGGATTATCGGCTAACTACTCTCGAAGACAATTCACTTCATCCCTGGCCGTCTTGAGCTCACATTCGAGTCTAGACATTTTCTTCGCCCAACATACTTTATAACTATTGTGTCAGGCTTCAGTGTCTTGAAGTTGCTTTTGGAGCTTCAAAAATTTCTTCGACCAATCCCAATCATAGCATGCCATATCGAAAGACCATAGCGAGCTTTCTTCTAATAGCTGGATTTTTTCTTTAGCTGCATTGAGCTTAACTTCAAGGAAGCTGATTTTAGACGTCAAGGACCATGTCTTCTCACTACTGAGCTCCACCACCCACTCTAGCTCTTCTAATAGATGGTGCTTCTTATTGATGTAATCCATAGCATCCTTTTTATGGACTTGCCGAAGATGAGTAATTTCAATCGTGGCTTCAGAATAAAGCTTCCTCAACTTCAGAAGCTCACCCTCTACTTTCTCTAACTTCTTCTTAGCTTGATGAGCCTCTTTTCTTAGGCTCTTTATGCGGGATTTTAAGGGGACACCCTAAGGAAGGTGGTCGGCCATAATAGGAGATTGCATTCAAAACATGAAAATATCACCACATGAACTCCATAGAAGAAAAAAACTCATTTACAAAATTGACTTCATTAATCAAAATATTCTTAACACAAAGAGAAAAAAATAAAAAAGAGAGAATACAAAAGTGGGAGGTCTCAGATCTCTGGAGGAATAAAGGAGTCCGATGTAGGCTCAGTCGGTGCAAGCCCTTCAATAGTGGCAGGAGCAGGCGAGGTCGAAGGTGTGGCGGAAGCTGGCTCGATGGGCAGAACATCGGTCATAGTGATAGATGGGTCCATCGCTTCCTCAAGAGCTCCTTCATATAAGAAGTCAAGGTCGAGCTCCAAAAATTTGTTAGCCACCCATTCCTCGCAGAGCTCATAACCTTTGTTGAAGGCCTCCTGACCAAACTTGACATTCAGGTCTCTCATCTCAGAGGAGACCTTGAACTCTTCTATTGCCCGGGCCATCACCTCTGAGACCTATCTCGAAATCTACTCCTTTAGCTCAGTGGTCTTAGCTTTAGCTCTTCTCCTCCATTTTCAAAAATTCTTAATTTTGCTAGCCGACTCCTAGTCCTCTTTTTCTAACCCTGGTGCTCAGCAGACGAAATCCCTCATGTTTTTCAAGGGTGGAAGTCCTAAATCTAAGTTGGGGTAAGAAACAAAAATGAACTTCTCTTTCCAGTTGTGAATCGAGGAGGAGGCATCCTTAAGCAACCCCTTCTTGCCAAACTGGGGCGAGACGTACCACTAGTCCTTCGTAGTAGGGTGATGCTTAAGGGTAAATAAAGTTTGAAAAAGTAAAGTAGTGGGCCGAACTTCAACAGATATATAGAGAGCAAGGAACCCTACTATGAACCTAAAGAAGTTCGACATTATAGAAGCTAAAGAAATGTCTAAAAAATGAAAAAGAGAAACAATAAAGATGGGGAGAGGAAGCCGTAATCCAGTATGGAATGCCTCCAAATACAAGCAGAATCAACCTGGAGGAGGGACGCAAGCTCGACCACTTGGCTCAAGAAGTTCCAGCTCATACTCGACAAGCATCCCATATTGGATCCTGATTAATAGCAGATCTTCATTGGTTAAGGAGCAAGGGATGGTCCCTGGTATGAAGTTTGGCCGAAGTACTATCCTAGATTCATCTTCCATTCTAATCTTTGGATTTTGAGAATTTGGATTAGCCGAACTCCTAGAACCGCTAGACCAACAAACCTCAGACGACATCTAAGTTGGATTAAATCAAAGAAAATCTCTGAAAAACTTAGGAAAAGGGGCAGTGAAAACTCAAGGACGAGGAATGGCGGTACCTACCTAGAAAAACTTGAAAAAATCGAAGAACACAAGAAAGCTAGAAATCAAAAGGATAGGGCTGAGGGATTGCCCTACAGTGAGTTGGAAAACTTGGAAAAAAGACCGAAAAGAGATAGGATGATCGAGAAGGATGTCGATGGCCGGGGAGGTTACAAGAGAGCAAGGACAATGAAGGCAGAATGCTCGAGATGAGAAAAAATGGAGGAAGAAGAAGGAGCATAGATGAAAGTGCAAACCTGCAGGACAAGGAGAAGAGGTTTAAATAGAAAATCAGAGTCATGAGGAGCTATGATTGTGGGACTTCTCCAACCAACCGCAATCCACTGTGTGTCCCATCCACGCCTGCCACTTGATAAAATACTAATTGCACCACGCGTAGAGCTCTACACCAGACACCTTCTAAAGGGAGAATACCCCTTCAGGTCACTCGACGTAAAAAATCTTGGTGCCAATTTGAAAAGAGACAAGGATTCCACTCTCCTAGAGTGGAAAGCTGCCAAAGAACTTCAACCGTGGCAACTTCTCTGTACTTCTTTCATTCAAAATTCAAACTTAAAAGTAGAAGGACAAGTATTGGGGGTAACATGATCCCCGCCGAAGTCTTTGACCGACAATCTCGTTTCCATTGAGGTTTGTCGATTTCTTCAATAAAGAATTCGTGCTACAAAATCTCCCCAAAGCACATAAATGCCCAGCAATACAATCTTAAACGACAAACATCCTCCAATCGTGCTCCTTCCAGATGAACTCCTCCACTCATGCTCTTTCTAGATGAACTCCACTCGCACTCCTTTTGAATGAACTCCTCCAATCACGCTCCTTCCAGATGAACACCTCCACTCGTGCTCCTTCTGGATGAACTTTCTCTAGTCGTGTTTCTTCTAGATGAACTCCTCCACTCATGCTCCTTCCAGATGAACTTCTTCAGTCATGCTCCTTCCAAATGAACTCCTTTAGTCGTGCTCTTTTCGGATGAACTCCTCTAGTCGCGCTCCTTCTGGATGAACTCCTCCACTCGTGCTCCTTCTGGAATAACTTCTCCACTTGCGCTTCTTTCGGACGAACTCCTCCAGTCACTTTTCTTCCAGGCAAATTCATCCCCGTCAGTAGGTAAACTCCCCTCGATCAACCCCATCTAGTCAAACTCCTTCTAGTCACCTAGAAGGATCTCATCATCTATACAAATTCAGCTTCTAACTCAATAGAAATCGATCTACACGTGGACAATCTTAGAGAAGTTCAAACTTTTCAAGAATTATCATGATTTGAAGTCCTTCACTGCCAACATCTATTCCACCCGAACTTTAACTATTAAATCTCAATAGACTGGCATGTTGTGATAACAAACACCATCCTCTATAACAAACACTACGTGGCTCCGAGCAGCCCACTATTGGATGATTACGGCTATCACCATCAGTTTGTTACATGCTCTGTCTATAAAAGAGATCCTTCAGATATATTTTCCTAAAGGCTCGCTTCTTCTTCTTGTTACTCTGCCTCTTTATATCCTGAGCACTTCGTTTCAGTTGACCGAAAAACTAACTTGGACATTCGAGGGTCCTACCGGAGCTACCCACCTTCAATCTAGACTTTGTTTTGCAGGTCCCATAGGCGACCTCACTTTCTCCACTCCAACTACCTCCACATCCTTGTGGATTTTCGCACCAACAAGATTTCACCGGATATATAGAGAGCAAGGAAAGCTACTATGAACCTAAAGAAGTTCAGCACTATAGAAGCTAAAGAAATATCTAAAAAATGAAAAAGAGAAACAACAAAGGAGGGGAAAGGAAGTCGTAATCTAGCACGAAATGCCTCCAAATACAAGTAGAATAGACTTGAAGGAGGGGTGGAAGCTCGACCACTCATCCTAGGAAGTTCCAGCTCATACTCGGTAGGCACCCCATAATGTATCCTGATTAATAGCAGATCTTCATTGGTTAAGAAGCAAGGGATGGTCCCTAGTATGAAGTTTGGCCAAAGTACTACCCTTGATTCATCTTCCATTCTAATCTTTGGATTTTGAGAATTTGGGTTAGTCTAACTCCTAGAAATGCTAGACCAAGAAACCTTAGATGACATCTATGTCAGATTAAATCAAAGAAAATCTCTAAAAAAACTTAGAAAAGGTGCGGTGAAAACTCGAGGATGAGGAGCGACAGTACCTATCTAGAAAAATTTGAAGAAATCAAAAAATATAAGAAAGCTAAAAATCAAAAAGACAAGGAAGAGAGACTGACCTACGGTGATCAAAAAACTTGAGAAAGAGATCGAAAAGAGGGAGGATGATCGAGAAGAACATCAATGGCTGGGGAGGTCGCAAGAGAGCAAGGACAATGAAGGTGGAATGCTCGGGATGAGAAAATAGAGAAGGGGGAAGAAGAAGGAGTGCAGATGAAAGTGGGAAGCCACAGGAGAGGGAGAAGAGGTTTAAATAGAAAATCAGGGCCATGGAGAGCTATGATTGCGGGACTTCTTTAACCAACCACAATCCACTACGTGTCCCACTCACGCCTGTCGCCTGACAAAACATTAATTGCATCATACCTAGAGCTTTGCACCAGATGGATTCTCAAGAGAGAATACCCCTTTAGGTCACTCAACATAAAAAATCTCGGCACCAATTTGAAAAGAGACAAGGATTCTACTCTCCTAGAGTGGGAAGCTGCCAAAGGACTTCGACCGTAGCAACTTCTCTGTACTTCCTTCATTCAAAATTTGAACTCGAGAGTAATGGGATAAGTGTTGGGGGTAAAATGACCCCCATCGAAGTTCTTGACCAAAGTCCTTAACCGACGATGTCTTTTCTATTGAGCTTTGTCGATTTCTTCAACAAAGAATTCATACTATAGAACCTTCCTAAAGCACATAGAAGCCTGGCGATACAATCTTAAACGACGAACTTTTTTCAGTCGCTCTCCTTCCAGACGAACTCCTCCGCTTGTGCTCCTTCCAGATGAACTCCTCCACTTGTGCTCCTTTTAGATGAACTCCTCCACTCATTCTCCTTCTAGATGAACTCCTCTAGTCGTGCTCCTTCTAGATAAACTCCTCCACTCGTGCTCCTTCTAGACGAACTTCCTCCGATCGTGTTTCTTCTAGACGAACTTTCTCCAATCGTGCTCCTTCCAAATGAACTCCTCCACTCGTGCTCTTTCTGGATGAACTCCTCCACTCACGCTCTTTCCAGATGAACTTCCTCCAGTCATGCTCCTTTCGGACAAACTCCCTCCAGTCACACTCCTTTTAGATGAACTTTCCCCACTCGCACTCCTTTCAGACAAACTCCTCCACTCATGCTCCTTCTAGATGAACTCCTCGACTCAAGCTCCTTTTAGATGAACTTCTCTAGTTGCTTTCCTTTTGGGCAAATTCATCATCTTTAGTAGGCAAACTCCCCTCGGTCAACCCTTGTCTGATCAAACTCCTTCCAGTTGCCTAGAAGAATCTTATCATCCATGCAAATTCAGCTCCCAACTCAATACAAACTGATCTACATGCGAATAATCTTAGAGGAGTTTGAACTTTCCTAGAATTGTCCCGATTTAAAGTCCTTCACCACCAATATCTATTCCACTTGAACCTCAACTATTAAATCTCAATAGACTAGCATGTCGCAACAACAAACACCACCCTCCATAACAAACCCCACATGGCTTCGAGCGGTCCACTACTAGATAGTTATGGCTATCATCATCAATTTGTTATATGCTCTATCTATAAAAGAGATCCTCTAGATATATTTTTCTAAAAGCTATCTTCTCCTTCCTGTTACTCTACCTCTTTATATTCTGAGCACTCCATTCCAATTGGCTAGAAAACTAACTTGGGCATCGAAGGGTCATGTCGGAGCTACCCACCTCCGATCTGGACTTTGTTTTGTAGGTCTCATAGGCGGCCTCACCTCCTCCACTCCAGTTACTTCCAGCATTCTTACAGATTTTCATACCAATAATATCTATCTGATTGATGTGGTACTCTATTAGATCGCTTTAGGGGTATAGGTACATTAGGCTCCAGGTTTGATCTAATCAAATTTAGTTCAAGTTTAGCTAATTATGTTGATTTTTCTACTTATTGAACTTTCTCAAGTTTGACTTTAGAGATTAATTTCTTTTTTAACAAACTTTTTTTTCAAAAAGAATGCCCTATTGCTAATGAACACTTTTTGTTCTTCAGCATGATAGTAGTAACCCCAAGTTTTCTTGGGGTACCATATAAACATACACTTATCGAATCGAAGTCAAAGTTTATCTGTATGCAAATGATTGATATAGGTCGAACAATCCCAAACCTAAAGGTAAGAGAGTGTAGGCCTATGCCCAATCCATATCTCATATAGAGTCTTTGTGATAGATTTACTCAAAACATTATTCAATATAAAATAGGCAGTCTCAAGAGAATAACCCCAAAATGAAATAGGCGGACTAGCAAACCCCATCATGGATTGAACCATGTCTAACAAAGTTTGATTTCTCCTTTTCGATACACCATTATGTTGTGGTATCCCTGGAGGAGTTCACTATGAGAGAATTCTATTCTCTCCTAGATATGTCAAGAACTCACTGGATAGGTATTCACCTCCTTAATCTGATCGAAGAGTTTTAATACTTTTTTTAATTTATTTTTCTACTTTATTATGAAATTATTTGAACATTTTAAATGATTCTCACTTATATTTCATAAGATAGATGTATCCATACCTAGATAGATCATCAGTAAACATAATGATATAATAATATCCATCTTTAGTACTAGTGTTCATAGGTCCACATACACACTATGTACGAGACTTAGAACTTCATCTTTCCTAATAAAAGATGATTTTGTCATCTTTCGAAGAAGATACGACTCACAGGTCGATAATAACTCATAATCATTGACATCAAGGATTCCCACTTTAGCTAACCTATTTATCCTATTCCTATTAATATGACCAAGCCTACAATGCCAAAGATAGGCATCCATGACATTATCTAACTTAGGGTGCTTATTAGATGTGTACATTATGCTCACAGGCTATGATAAAATGTATATAATATTTCTTTATTGCCCACATATTATTGTAACATCATTCATAATGACATCACAATAAACTTTCTTTATAGACTAATGATAACCATCTTTGGCTAAAAGACCAATAGAGATTATATTCATCAGAAAAGAAGGATGATAATGACAATCATCTAAAGAAATGATATTATCATTGAAAATAAGTTGAACTATTTTCAAAGCTAGAACTGGAACAGATCTTTCCTCTCCAACATTTAGGAATTGCTCATCATTTTTAAATTTTCTACTAACTTAAAGTTCTTGCAATGAATTATAAATATAAACTGGACTTTTGATATCTAATACCTAAGTAGTAGTATCATAAATAGAGAAATTATAAGATATTATCATATAACATTCTTGATCAGCAACTCCTTACTCTTTTCTCTTGTTTAACTTATTGAGATCAAGAAAAGCAAGATACTAAGGACAGTTTCTCTTCTAGTACCCTTGCTTCTTACAATAGAAGCACTCTACCTGATTTTGGTTAGTCTTGGACTTTTTATTTGGACAAGGTATAGATGCCCCAGTACGAACCTCTTCGTGTTGTAGAACAATATTCAACTTTCAATACTTACTATTGAAGTTGGGTCCCATAAGTATATCACTATCTAATAATGAATGGAGCAACTAGGGTTTGGCCTTAACAGCACAAAGAAAATTAAAAGTCTAATTACTATATGATTTATTAAGTCTTAAGATTTGGACTTTAATCAAAAGGTTCATCCACTATTTTATACAAGAAATTATCCTAATTTCTTAATGGATACTAGAATCCACATAGACTGCATATGGGCTCGAGAAAAACTTTGACAACCCATATGCATCTATGGATAATCAATTATTTTTTTAAATAATTTTTAATATTAGATTTTGCCCTAGGTATCTTTTTAGTAGGCTAGACCTCTACTAAAGTCTCGGTTAGGTCCAACCATTAACATGATTGAGTTTAGTACATCAAACAAATGATGATGAGGCCCAAGGAAAGCTCTAGCCAACTTGATCACCATTCAGAGAGTGCAATCTAATCATCATATGATGAATGATAATTCCAATATCTCGATAAAAACCATGCATAAGACATCTTCAATATCCATCCAAACTATTGGATCCATTAGCATCCACCTTAATTGGAGACTATAATCTAGTTGTCACCAAAACTATTTCATTTTAAGGACCTAATAATTTTAGAGAATTTGATTAACTTATTTTAGAGAGGAGAGAAGATTAACTAGCTAATCATTATCCTCCCACTAACTTCACCTAGTTAGATTAATGGAGACCATAGATAAGCTAGTCTAGGGGCACCTAAATTAATTACATTGATTTACCTAGTTAACATGGGTCACTTGAATTATCAAGTAATCTGATCAAAACATAATTTCACTAAGGTGGCCAGGTAAGTGAGTTTGATGGGGGGGCGGGATATGCCATTAACTCCTCAAAGATCGAATTAGTGCGAGTAGCTTTCAATTAAAGATCATCAATTATAAACTACCAAGCTTACCTTAGACACCAACTAGTTAACTAATTTTGATTGCATGCACCTAATAGTTCGGGCTAGACCATTTAGCCAAGAATCAAGTCCATTTGGTTCTCATTAAAGACATAGACTTGACCAACTATAACTATTGTAAATTGATCTACATAGTCTTTGTCCTAATCTAAGATAATATTTTATTAGATTTAGTCAATTACTCTTATTAAGTCCATTCTTTAATCTAACCTTAGGTCTAACCTAATTAATGGACCTAATTTACTCTAACCTATTAGTCCATGTGTTATGATTTTTGTTTTAAGATCTTTAATTCATAATCTAGATTCTAATTAGTAACCCTTAATTCCTAATTAAGTGTTGGACTGAGAGTTGGGGTTCGACATTCAAAAATAATTTTCATGTTTGTAAAATATTTTTGCAACCTAATTATATCCACTAAATTGATCGACTCATTTCAAAAATAGGTCAGCTTATTTCATAAACATCAACTAGTTGCATGTTTGAATCATAAACAATACAAATAAAATAAATAAAATTATAAATCTACTTTAGATCTAATCTAAATATATTCATGATAATAAATTTTAGATTGATATAATTTCAAATCTACTAAATCATAAATCTCTTAGATCAAATTTGTTAGAATTTGATGCCTCAAATTTGATCCACAGCAAAAAAAGAATCAATATTAGCAAGCAGCCAGGCTAGCTCGGATACATGGTCAAGCTGGCTCGGGTTGAGATCGAGTTGGCTCAAACTACAGTCGAGCCAACCCTCTCAGGCTGATAAAAAGCAAGTGTTCGGCAAGATGCAATTAAGCCAACTCAACCTCTAATAGAGCCGGTTAGATGGAGGTGAACAGAATAGGACAGGATTTTCTATTTGGACTTGAATTATGATTAATCCAAGAAGTCTATGGGAGTTGCATATGGACCATAGAATCCATTGGCCATGGAGGACTGCGGTCATGATTTGAAGATTGAAAAATATTTCAAAACTCCATCAAGATCATGTTCCACTCATATTAGGAGAAAGAGCCCTATTAGACTCCTGTGAACTGTTGAGAAGAGAATTCTCATCCTATTTAAAGGCCTGAGGTATTATGGAGCAAGGTAGATGGTGCGTATAGCATGAGAGACATGCAAAGAGGCTCAGGCAACTAGCAAGAGGAGGTTGGTAGAGCATCGAGTATGTGCAGCCTGTGAGAGAGAGAAGTAACAGGTGCATAGCATCTGCTGTTGAGGTCGTGAGGATAAAGCATCTTATAGCTTCTGAGGGTCTCCTTGAGATTCTCAGAGAGCTTTTGTAAGAGTAGCTTCTAGTTAAAAGTGATTTATGTACAGTGAGTTGAGAGTAGGTGTTCTTCTCTTGTACTTATTTTTTTCTTTCATAGTGGAGCTTTGCATGCTCCATGGAGGTGAGCCTTTAAACTAATCCACGTACTTGATTATTTTTTTATTTTATTTTTTTTATTATAATAATTTGGTACTAGATTCTCAATAAGTGGTATCATAGAAGTTGATATCACCAGTAAAATCCAACATATTTATGATTAATTTTTAGATCAGCACGTACTAGAATAATCTTTTCACTATAAGAGATAAATCTTATAGCTTGACAACCTTATAAGATCAGTTTGTGTGATCTAATTATTTATTTTAGATTCAAATCTTAGATTATAGTTTAGATCTAATCTAAATAATTAATCTAAAATATGCATAAATATCATGTCAAACAATCTTAGGCTCTAATACCAATTCAAGAAAAAATCTAGGATTACATGTATCTATTTTGAAACTTTTTCAAAATTAGTTTTAGCAAAAGACTTAGATCAATCATATAAATCTACTAAAGCATGTAAAAACATCTAAATATAAGATCTTATTACATGATACTAGCATGTATTAAATATAAAAAATAAATAAATAATTTAAGAGGTATTGATCATATCAATACCGATCAAATCTAGATCTAACCTAGATAACTATAGAGATCAGATCTCTATACCTTATCATAGGTCAAGAACTCTGCTTGCTATTTTTGTAGTTGTGGTTGTCTCTTTGAGCTGTATAGAAGGTCTGGCCTCTATGAGTTGTCCACACGAGACTTCAAATCAGATCGAAGGTTTGATAATCAAAAATCCGCGCAACATGCTAGCACCTTGCAGATCCCTCCTTGATGGTTGATCTTTGATCTTCTTCCTTTTCTCTTAGACCTTCCAAGGAATGAAGACTCAGAGGAGGATTTGACAGAGACTTTTTCCTCACTAATCTCTCAAAGGAATTTGGACAAGGAAGACAAGAAATGCTAGAGAAGAAACCCTTTCTTCTTTTCTTTCTTTTCTCTCACTAGGACATGCACTAGGTTTGTCCTAAAGAAATCCCATGCCCCACAAGAGTTGTGTCCAATATTTTCATGCCCAACTTAAGATCTCATGGTGAAAAGTCTGTAGAATTCTCATGCCAAAAGCCCTCTTAAATAGAAAGATATGCAAGAGTCCTTGTCTAGGTCAAATACCTAGAAAGGCATGTCCAAAGGAGGCAAAATGAGGTGCCAACTTTTATGCACCTCTCATACTTTCCTTGGGTGTGGGATATCATGAATTGATGCATAATTTCTTTCCATTTTCTACCAAAAAAATTAGATCAAAATCTGATTTAATTGGCACCATCTTACGGATAGAGTTTGGTAATTATCAAACTCTATCAAATAGATTTCTAGGTCAAAACAACTTGCTTGTTTTGACCTAGTCAAAACTAATTTCCAAACAAGGGGAGAAGGGTATGCATGGGATACCTTGGGGCATGAGAAATATCACACACAACTTCAAAAAGAAGGACACAGAAATGGGTAGAGGTGGTGCAAAGAAGAAGAGAGTCCCAGTCCAACTGGGCTTCTAGTTTTTCATTCATCAAACCAATTTTTAAACCTAATTAAATTAGGATTGGTACAACCTAATTAATGACGATCCTAGCCCAACTAGAAGCCCATTTAAATCAAACTAAATCATATTTAATTTTGATTTAAATTCTAATTTAATTAGAGATTAGGTAAGCACTAATCCTAAATCAATAGAAAATCATTCTTTCTTGCAAATGGCTTATCACATAAATCAATTAGACTTGATCTAATCAAGTCTAAATCAAATCTAATTAAATTTTATTTAATTAGACTTGGTCTTAATCCTACTACTCAATCAGATTGAGCCAATTAGCAATTCGATTGCTAATTAATCCTTCTACAATACTTGCACTGGGTCAAACATCAATCATATTGACTATTTGATCGTAAAATGATTCATAATCGTTGATCAACTATCTGATTAGATCGAAACCTATAATATGTATGATTTTATAGATTTGAACCTAAATTGATAGCACAAAAATAAATTGTTGGAAAATATATCCTAAAGTCAATCATCAATCTGTTGATGGTTGAGCTACTTTATAATTATAATTAATTTATTAATAAATAAAATATTTATTTTGGCATTTTCATCATAAGTTATACATCTTCTAATGAACTCCATTATTGTGATGAAGTTCTTAAGATTATTTAGTTTTCATAAAGATAGGATTTATCAATTAGTTCTTAAAACTATTCATGACCAAATGATACACTGTTAATTAGGATGATAGTGTTTATCGAGCATAGGTCGTTGTATGCCATATAGGTTGGTTGTCCTCTTAACCAAGAAGTTTGGAGATATTAGTATGGTATACAAGTGAGATGTATTAGTATATTATCATTAAACATGACAAACTCTAGAGCATTCTGCTATCGAGAATTACTCTGATGGGATATAGGTATAAGTATCCTTTAAACTTGAGATCACCATAGTGGCTTGCAAGCAACTCACTGTGCTTTGACACCGAACTAACTAAATTTTTAATTCAATGATGAAAGATTTCTGAGCATAGTCAAGTACTTGCAAAGTCGGTAAGTGATCAAGATGGAATTGACCACTCTAAGAGTTGGAGAAGAATGCATCACTGTATTTCAATATAACAAAAATCTTGGCTAGGATAATCCATGAGATGGATTTGATATTTCAAAATACAATGTAGATGACCTAATCAGGATTGATAGTTAAACTCTGAGATGTCTTATGAGCATTTTGGTCAAGAGAATAAATTATATGAAAACTATATCTATATGTATTCTAAGGATGTTGTTCTATACATTCGACCTATCCGACCATCGGATACCATTGCTAGATAATCATTTTGATTGGTATAAAAATTTATTTCTATACTACTAGCTTAGGTTTGGACTTATGAGATCACATGCATAAGAGTTCTTGATCTGATCAGATGATTGATTGATGATTAAGAATCGTTCGTAGGTCAAACAATCAATATGATTGATGTTTGACCTAGTGCAAGTATTATAGAAGGATCGATTAGTAGTTTGATTGCTAATTGACTTAATTTGATTAAATCAAAAGGTTAAGATTAAGTCTAATTAAATATGATTTAATTAGATTTGGTTTAGACTTGATTGGATCAAGTGTAATTGATTTATTGGGTGAGCAAATTGCAAGGAAGAACTAGTCCTAATTCAATTAGGACTTGTATCAACCCTATTTCTAATTTGACTAGAAAATTAAATTAGAATTGATCTAATTTAATTAGATTATTAGTTGGACTAAGACCTAATCTAATTGGGTTAATTAAATCCTAATTTAATTTGGTCTAAGGATCAAGTTGGACCAAGTCAAACTAGGAGTCCTAGTGAGACTAGGACTCTTATCTCCATGCGCCACCTTAGCCCCAATGCCCCACACACCATTTCTTTTGGATTTTTTCATGAAAAATATTCTCTCCAGGCCTTCCATACATGCCCCAAGTCCCTCCCTTCTTTCTTACATGAAAATATAAGATGGACCAAGTTAAAGAAGGAATTTGAGTTGATTTAAATTCTCTGAGATAGAATTTTAAGCAACTAAAACTCTTTCCTTATTTTGTGCCACCCACTCTCTATTTTTTCTCTGAATTTTCATGGATTTTAGAGTAGGATTTTTGCAACATTCTCATGTGGTTCATGAAGAGAAAAAAGGAGGAGGCGCCCAAGAGTTGGGCGCCCCAAGTCTAGCCCTATTTAGATACCTCTTGACTAGGTATTTGACCTGGTCAAGGATTTCTATCTATCTCCATATATAAAATAAATTTTGATCTATTTTTTCATGAATTACACATTTGAGAGAGGCCATTAGGGGCATGAAAAATCTAAGAGAGAAGCCTAGGGCATTGGATTTTGTGAAGACACCAATCAAGGTGTCTTGGTGAGAGAAGAAAGAAGAAGAAAAGGGTCATCTTCTAGGATTTTTCTTCAACTCCTATTCATCCATCTTTGTGAGTGTTTGAGAGATGCCTCAGCATCATGAATCATCTTCCTCTACTTTTGAAAGTTAAAGAGTCCATGCTTGAAGGAAGGAAGATCTAGGGTTAAATCTTTATACTAAAAATGTTATCCTAGCACTAGATTGATCAATTTTGAAAATGGTTTTCAAAATACGTAAATCAATAACCTTAGATCTGAAATTAGATGTATGAGATATGTCTTATTTGATATTAGATCTAATATTGAAATGGTTAAAAATTGCATCACGTTGAAATAAGGTTGTCCTCGTATAGGGTTAACCCCCTATACTATATAGGTTGTCCTGGTGCGATGCAAATGGAGTTTCTGAAAAGTGTTTTCAAAATTATTTTAATCATTATTTTAGATCCAATTTTGCATGTATGAGATATGTGCCATGATTGTTTTAGATCTGAAAATTATATATGTGATATACAGTTTATAAATTTTAGATCTAAAAACACCATTTATGAGATACAATGGCACATTAGGTATAGATCTAAAATTGTTGCAAGATCATAAGCCATTAATTCATGCACTTGACCCTAATCTAAAAATTATTTTTAGAATCTAAAATTTAGGTTTTGCAAGAGAGTATGGGTTGAACAAATTAGGTCTTATGATTGACTATAATTAGGTTCTTTGATTAAATCAGGTGAGAACCCTAATCGAGTTAAGTAGTTGATCAAAATGGATCAATAGTTGATCATTTTGGTCAAAGGGGCTCAAAGTCAAGTTTAGTTATAGTTGGTTGCATCAATTCACATTTTGATGTGAATTAATTAACTCAAAATCAAATTTGGCTCAGTGGTTCAAGCTCGAGTTACTAGGCAGACCTATTTGATTCTGATTGATCAATTAGTATCTAAGGTAAGTTTGGCATTTTGATCGATGGTTTTTACTTGGAAGCATGCTTACCTATCCAATTCATTAGTGACCAAGGCAAGCATCGACAGACCCTCCCACTGATCTCACTTATCTGGCCAACTTGATCGATTATGTCTTGAATAAGATTGCTTGGTCATTCAAGTTCACCCATGCTGACTAGGTTAGAGCAGACATGAGATGTGCTAACTTAAACTAGGTTAGATCAAACATAAGATGTGCTGACTCAAACCTTAGATCAAACATAAGATGTGCTGAATAAGGTTGCTTGGTCATTCAAGTTCACCCATGCTGACTAGGTTAAAGTAGACATGAGATGTGCTGACTTAAACTAGGTTAGATCAAACATAAGATGTGCTGACTCAAACCTCATTAATCAGACATGAGATGTACAAACCCAAATTAGGTTAGTTAGACATAAGATGTGCTGACCTAAGTCAGACTAATCATTTACATGAGATGTATATGACTATGTAAAAGAGACCTAAATAAAATCTCCTCAATAATAGTAAGTCGAGGGGTCTTCCACCAATGTAGAGTGTCGTGCCCTCTCCGATGTTTATTGTTCTTGGTTGGATATGGTAGTTCAGTTGCATCAGGGGAGAAGCAACCACTCTATTATTGCAGGGTGGAGATGGGGTTAGGCTCATGGGGTTAGGCTCCATAACTATTAGGTGAGGGTCCAATGATGGCTTCACTCGCGCCAATGGTGGGTCTAACTTAACTAGTATTGCCCAACTAGACAACCCAAGATGGGGGGGGGGAGGGGTGAATTCGGTTATTAACATTTTTAACAAGCCTAAGCAATAGAGTGCAGTGTAGAAGTGAAAGTATGTTAAAGATGAAGTTACTAAAGAGCAAAAAATAAATGCAATAGAAGAGATGAAAAGCATACACACAAACATTGCAGATTTATAGTGGTTTGGTACACCTCTAGCACCTATATTCACTTTCCAAGCAATCCCTTGAGAATTTTCACTATAATCATCTAATTACAGCATGTTTGTTTTCACCGAGCTTGTAAACAAATCCAATTAGTTCTGTACCAGGTCAACCAATCAAAATCTTTACAAGCCTTTACCTAAGGCTCCCCTCAAACTTATCTAAGATTGGTACAACTTGATTGCTTCAAGTTTGAGCCCCTGCTGAAACTTTTACAATAGATTTGAAGTAGAAATAAATACAATAATAAAATCCCTATTCTAGTTGGATTGTTATTGTTGTAGCTTTTCTTTTGAGGAAGCTTTTAATGCAAATGAGGAATACTCTCTTTCTTTTTTCAATGCACTTAAAAAACTCAAGAAAGAATTGAATGAGAGTTCGTGAACTTTCTTGAAGGCTGATTTTTCTCAAAGTGATTTTTTTTGTTAAACAGTGCTTGAATAGTGTATTCCTTTTATATTTTTCTTTTTCTTTTATCCCTTAATCATTCACAAAAGGATTCAGATGATTTGACCTTGATTTTGGCTATTTATGACCATTGAAAATCGAAAATAGCCATTGGAAACATTTCCTAGGTAAAGACAAACTTTTGTAGAACTAGCCATTGTGCCTGTCAGACTTCGTTGAGCTGGCTCGAGTCTCGCCTTAGATCGGCTCGAATAGAATTTTTTTATAAGATGATGTTTTGTCCTACTAAGAGGGCTAACTCAATCTTGCTTCAAGCAGGCTTGAATAGCAGACATGAAAAATATCATTTCTATCTATCTAAGAGAGCTAGCTCAGACTTGCATCAGTTGGCTCGAATCGACAGAGTTGAAAAATTACTTTTCTGTTAACCTAAGATTGGCAGTTCGGTGATGCTTCAAGTTGGCTCGATCAGCAGAACTCTAAAATACTTTTTCTGCCACTCTGATAGGGTTGGCTCGAATCCATTTGAAGCTGGCTTGACTGTATGCCAAGCCAAAGAAGTAAGAGCGTGCCGTGCTAGGGCTGGCTCGATTCTAGGGCAGGTCAGCTCAAATTCTTTGAGATGGATTTTCTTGTACTGAAATTCTTTAAAAATTATTTCTCTTGACTCAATAAATCTTCAATTGAATATGGAGTCTTTCAATGGCCTTTTTCTTCTATAAAAAAATAGTCTTTGACATACTTGAAAAATGTTAGTATAAAATTATGCTCTAATATTTTATAATTATCAAAATTATTTCTAGAGACAACAATCTTTCTCTTTTTGATGATGATAAAATATTGAGCATATAGCAGTATATTAAAAGAAATTATTTAAAGTAAAGAGATATACGGAGTAAAGTTTTACATTTCAATATGCACAAGTAATTTTTGATTTGGTAAGCTATTTGAAAAAGATGTATTCTTTACAAAGTCAAGATATATAAATTTTTCATTGGCTCCCCCTTAATGAATGCATTTTATGATATATGTCAATATTTTAATTCAATTAATTAATGTTCCAATTAATATGCTTAAATAGTCCTTCTCTCTCTTTTTGTCAACATCAAAAGGAACATTCAGAAGAGCAATAAATCGTACAAACATTTAATATTAGTTGAAGTAGATATTCATTGATCAAATTATATGTTTGTATTGTTTACAAAAAAATACCAACCAAACAATACAACTTTCAATTATATTTCAAAGCATAACAAAAAGATTGAAGCAAAATAAGATAAAAACTAGGTCCAAAGATGGCTATTCCTCATTTGAGGAGGAAAATTCAAATGATGGAAATAGAGGAGGAGGTGGAAGGTGCAGATTGTTTGCTCCAGATTCTTGCAAAGGGCTCGAGATGAGAGGTGGGGTAACTTGTGCCGAATCTAATAGTGGCACTGAAGGGGGGTTCGGTGGAAGATGGGTGAGGCTATCTAGGAGAGGTCTAGACTGAGAGGAGGGAGGAAAAATCTGAGAGCCTAGGTCACCTAGCTTCGCTTCAACTCTTTGAAGTGCAATGATGATGACCTCTACGCTACCATGCTAAGTAATAATCTCTTCAACTCTTTGAGCAATCTTGGCAGCTTCCCCAGTCTATAGCTCTATCTGTCCAAAAGATTCATTATGCTCCTTTTCTAAAATTTCTAGCCTCTAAGATAGGTTACTAATCTACTGACTTATCATGTTAGCCTATCCCTCAGATGAAACTCTTTGTCCTTTTAGACTCTGAGTGATCACAATTTAAGATTAGAGAACATGTCATCCATTTTTCTAAAAATCTACTCTACTACTTGCTTCACAACACTGTCAGCAGAGAAACTAGAAAATACCGTAGGTGTGCAAAGGAAAATAGATGGTCCAGGATGATGCTCTCCAGCCACTGAACCAGGTGTTGGTGCTAGTACTGGTGATGATGGAGGAGCAATAGGTGTAGGAGAGGATGGCCCGATAGAGTCTGAAGGAGGGGAGGATGATCCAGAATCATGAGGGTGCACTCCTTCAGTTTCTCTAACCCATACACCAATTTTCTTTTTGAATTTCATCTGATGAAGAGATTGAATGGTGTAGTAATCAGTGTGAATGAGTGACCTGGAATCCTCCCTACCTAAGTCAATGTCTGCATTAGTGAATAATAAAGTGAATATCATGTCGTAAGACAAGCAAGCTTTTCCTTTTGATCTACCAGCTCCACTTTTGATCTATTCAATCATCATAAAAGGTAGATTAATCATAGTTTCTTCAACCAAGTGTACCATCAGAGCTAGGTCCCTTGAAGATAACCAGTCAAATCTATCGATCCTAGGAAAAGAGATCCTGCACAACATGCTGTGAAGAAGTTTTAGTTCAACCGGCAAAAGATTTGCATTGTGAATGTCTCGGTTATCCACATTATCTCTACCTAGGAGCTTTCTTAATCCTTCATAATCATTCTCAAGTTCAAGGCTCAAATTTCAGCATATGGCATTTGCAAGATGTGCCCTAACCTTCTTTGATCCAAGATTATTTTAGTTTCTTTCACTTGTAACCAAATAGAATCAGAGCCAATCTTCAAATTCTCAAAGTATTCCCTTACAAGTGTTAAGAAAAATACCTTGAGATTTGATCTACAATGAGCCCAGAATGATGTCCAGGACAACGAACGGAGTCCAACGAGCCTAAGAACCACCCAAACAGAGTCCAGACAGGGATATTACATACAAAGAAAGGTCAGAGAAGGGTAGCACGGCCCTCGGGCCCATCGGAGGGGCCCATAAGCCGGTGCCTTCTGGCAGTGGCATGGCCCAAGCTGGTAGTGTGCGGCGGTGTTGGGCTAGCCACTTGCTGGGCTAGCCCAAGCATGCAAGCACACGCATGCAGGTGTGCATGGGCCACACGATTGCCCTAGCCCAAGCGCGTGCAGGCATAGGCCTCATAGGCACACACGGGCCCAATTTATGCTATTGCTGTCCATAATGTCTCAAGCATCACCTAGCTTTGATACCAAATTATAGACCCATGATATTGCTCAAATGCCAATCATCCTTGACATCATAAGCACCGATACCATGTTGTGGAAGCTCCTGATCTTTAGCACGGATCTGAAGGAACTTGTGACATTCTCTATGGGCAGTAAACCATAGATCCTCCACCTCGATCTATGATAGGGTGCCTCCCTCCTTGGGCTTGAGGGACATGCCCCATTCTCTAGGGCTTCTTCAAGAACCCTAGGGCGGCAACTCTAGAGAGAAGAGAAGAAGAGAGAATTGAGGGTGAAATGATCTGTATTGATTCCACAGCATATTTAAAATCCTAATACAACCTATGTATTTATACATAGCCATTAGGTTCGACCAAAAACTCCCCTAGCTAATCCAATACATGAAAGCACTCACTGAGCCCATATACACCCATGTCTCTCATGCTCTCATCCTCTAGATCTAGACCCGACCCATATATGAGTTCGCCCTCTTATGACCTCTTGAACCAGGCCTTAAGACTCCTAGGATCAACATAGACCCTAGCCCAAAATAGACCATCGCATAACTCTACCCGTGCACTGAGCCAGCTCAGTCTCAGCATTGAGTCGGCTAAGTTCCACTGGGTCGGCTCAGTCTAAAACTGAGTAAGCCTAGTTCTGTACCATGCTAGCAGTCCCGAACTCTCAACTTTCTATTTTGCTTGTGCTCTAAGACTTAGCCGACTCAGTTTTGAACTAAACCGGCTAACCTGCAGAAAATATTTTTTCTGTAGTCTTGATTCTCTAGTTTTAGTTTCTTGCTTCATCTTGTGTCCCAAATCTTCGAAGCATCAACCAAGCCCCTGGAATCCCCAGAGCCATCATCGTGACTCCTCCTATGGCCTCCCAAGGCTTGGGAGCATCACAAATCCTCATAATCTCCACCATGGTGCCCTAAGCCTTGGCAAACCCCTTGGTAATGCCCTCCTGCATGATCCCACTATCCCTGCGCACTCGACAGCACCTATGTAAATATCGCCTCCACCAATCCTCTTTAGCTGTTGTGCACCTTTGAGGCCTTTGGGATGATCGTCTCCACCACTGAAGATCTTGGCTTGCTTCTTGGCACCACCCTGAAATTGTAGGATCCCTTCTGCTTAGTAGCTATATCACTTTCTCTGGACTTTTTTGAAGAACCTATAGCATTTCTGCACCAGCATATGCTGCACCACATGACACGATCTCCTCAGAGCTACGCTTGTCCACCTGCACATGCCACTCTATCTAAAATTATGCATCACCAGCACTATAAACTCATGCCCAATTTTCTCTCTACTTATGAAGCCACCACTGTAGAGCTCCATCTATATCTGAAGTCCACCTGATATCGTAGAAGTCGACTCTATCACCAAGTCCCTCAAGGCCAACCACTCAACACTGCATTGCTAAGCCTGCTACTGCACATCGAACACCATCACTGCCCCTTTGAATCCTCCGCACTCTACGATCCTCTTTGAATCTATCTTGGATACCTCCACAACCTACGGGCATCTCCAAAACCTAAGAGCTCATCCAACTCTTCTGAATCTAGTGACTGAACCCTAGAAAATTCCATCCTAGTCCTTCTCTTCTGCTCCTACACTAGCCATCGCTTCAGTTGCACCTAGAGAACCATCCTCTACCTGAGCCGTGACTCTTCCTGATGTTCCTACAGAAGAAACCTGATCCATGATACTCTCGGCTACTAGAGACCTCCTGACGCTCCCTGAGACCCCTTGGCTCTTCTTGAGACCTACTTTTGATCTTTCTAAGAAGCCCCTAACACACTCTACTGAGATACACTCCTCGGTTGCTATACCATCGAGCCTCTATCACCCCCTGTGCTTTTAGGGTAGCGCTCCTGCAGCACTCTAGCTCTTTCTGACTCATCTCTATGCTGCTCTATAGCCATGCAGTCCTAACCCGCTGGACCTCCATGGATCATCCATCTCCATCACTCCCAAGGCTTCGCAAATCCATACTCTAGTCGAACCACTGAATGCATCCCCGACTACTTATCCACCTTTCCATCATCGAAGGACGTATAGTCGCTTCTTCAGCCTTCCTTCGATCATTATCCCTTGAGAAACCTCTCTTAAATAGTTCCACACTGTCCATCTTCCTAGAGAACCCTAATGCTCTCTGCTGAGATACCTTTCTCGACTGCTACATCATTGAGCCTCTCTTAGTCCTACATCTTCAGAGAAATGCTACTATAGCACTCCAGCGCTTCGTGCCTGTCATATAACCATCATACATCCCGATCTTTCCACCAAGATTGATCAACAAATCATGCACCCAGTCTTTTCACCTCAAGAAAATTTATTTTCATTAATCCTCTCAACCTCCACCTTCAACTCACTGCTCCCGGTTGGCCAAACCATAGCAATAATAAGGTGGATTTGAGCATATCGTAGAATCCTTATGCAGATTTCTGATTTTACCTTGTAGGACTTCTCCTTCACTTTCATGCACCATCAGGCTCTGAAACCTGGCTCTGATACCATATTACCATCTACAACATCCCAGACATCACCTAGCTCTGATACCAAATTATAGACCTATGATATCGCTCAAACATCAATCATCCTTGACATTACAAGCACCGATACCATGTTGCGAAAGCCCCTGATCTTTAGCATGGATCTGAAGGAACCTGTGACATTCCCTATGGGCAGCAAACCATAGACCCTCCATTTGGATTTATGATGGGGCACCTTCCTCCTTGGGCTTGAGGGAGATGCCCCCTTCTCTAGGGCTTCTTCAAGAATTATGAGACCATCATACAAACATGGGAGAGAATATAATAGCAGCAATGCCCGATCCTCCTTGTTGATCTTCACATCCAAACTTATTACCTCAGAACACACCTGATTGAACCTTTGGATATGTGCAATAAGATTTTCGCCTTCGGACATCCTCAGACTATGCAGCTGTTTCTTCAACCATAGCTTATTCATCATGTTCTTCCCCATATATGTATTCTTCAGTCTCTTCTAGAGCCCCTTTGCCGTAGTTTTTATGCAAACCTCGGACAAAATCTGATTGACCAAGCACATCCAAATTGTGCTAAAAATAATTTCCTCCAACTCTTCCATATCCTCAGCACTTATCTTTTCTGACCTTTCTTTTGTCAAGACCTTGTAGATCCTTTGCTGAACCAACAAGTCCTTTACTCTTTGCTGCCATAAAGTAAAGTTCTCCTTATCGTCGAACTTCTCAAAATTCATCTTAAATCCACTTGATTCCATGACTTCAAACAAGTCAAGAACAAATCCCTAACACCATTCATGATCTCACACACTAGCAAAACTATCCTTCAAAGAAGATCTAACTAGCCCTAGGTCCTCTTTCTAAACTTCTATATCACCGTTCCTCCGTGTAAATAATCTCCACCTCAATCTAGAGACAACCATGAAGCAAACTAGAAGTTTTAGGATAAAATCTAGTGCAACAGATCCTAGATGTAGTAAATCCTAGGTGTCTTTCTTCCTTCCATGCAACACCGCTCTGATACCAATTATCAAAAATGCACGCTCTTTCTACATGAATCTATATGGCTGTCGGTGATTAGCCAAGCAATAAGAAAGTACTTCTCAAAGATTTCTATGAAAGCATGATCAAATAATTCAAGGAATAGAGAAGAAGAGAAGAAGAGATTTTTGAAAGAAAAAAACTTTTATTTAGCATATTTTAGCACTATTACAATTTTGACCTATTTTCAATATATATACATTACAAAGGGTCAAGCCCAAGCTCATAGAAAAACTCTTCAAATCCAAACAACATATATACATAAAATAATAATCTATAAAAATTGAGCCGACCTAGTTTCAGATTAAGCCGACTAACCTGCCACTGGGTTGGCTCAGTTCCAGATAGAGCCGACCCAGTTGTGTACCATGCTAATAGTTCAAAAATATTATTTTCTATTTGAATTTTTTTTTGAGACCTAGCCAACCCAGTCCTAGACTGAGCCGGTCTAGTTTTCAACTTAGCTAGCTCAGTCTCAAGGTGAGCCAGCTCAGTTTCTGAACTTTACTAGGAGAGCTGATTTCTCTTTCAGCTCACTCCCATCTTTTCATGGCCTATCTTCTCATGTTTCCAAGAATTAGGACTGCCACTTTGAGCTCACAAACTTGAATTCTTTGAGATAATTTTTCTTATGCCAAAATTCTTCAAAAATTATTTCTTTTGACCTAATAAATCTTCAATTGAATATGGAGTCTTTCAACGACCTTTTTCTTCTACAAGAAAATAGTCTTTGACATACTTAAAAAATATTAATATAAAATTATATTTCAATATTTTGTAATCATCAAAATCATTCCTGGAGATAATAACTAGTGAATGAGATCAATAACTGTTAGGTGAAATTTCAGGACCTAGAGACCAGATCTGCTATAATTTGCTTGAGAAGCATTAGACAAGAGTGTCCACCTATTAGTTGACATGTTTGTTAATAATTGTCAGGTGAGGTAGCATGCTAATTGATAGGATCGCAGTACCCACTAGGAATCCAAACTTGCATAGGGGTTCTCGCTTCCTAACCCATGGAGTGTTAGGATCTGAAGAAATAGTGTATAAGGATTGGTGGTGCTCCCAAGCCTTGGAAGGCCATGAAAGGAGTCAGAGTGTTGACTTCAAAAGTCTAGAATAGGTATGGTCCTAGGACTAGGATAGGAGTTATCCTAGAGTGGAGGTGGTGTATAGCCCTCCACGGGCTTGAGATCTAGGTGTTAAGGATCTTGAGAGGCTTGGTTGGTGCTTTGGAGATCTGGGACATAAGATGGAGGAAGAAATCAAAGCTGAGAAATGAAGACTACAGAAAAGGACTTCTTTTACAGGTAAGCCAGCTCAGTCTAAAATTGGATCAGCTAAGTTTTAGTGGATAGGCCAAATAAAGAGGTGTGCATTCAAGACTACAAGCATGGCCTCAGTGCTGAGATTGAGCCAGCTCGGTGCACGGGTAGAGTTATGCGAGGATATATTTGGGGTTAGAATAGAAACTTATCCTAGGGGTCTTAAGGCTTGATTTGAGAAGTCTTAAGGAGGCTAACTCATGTATGGATCGAGTTTAGATCTAGGAGATGAGAGCATAGGAGACATGGGTGTACATGGGCTCGGTAAGTGCTTTTATGTATTGGATTAGCCAAGAGAGTTTTTGGTCTGGCCTAAAGGCTATGTATTAATACACAAGTTGTATTAGGATTTTCAAGGGTGCAATCAATATAGATCTTTTCTCTCTTAATTTCTTTTCTCTTTTCTCTCTAGTATTGTTGCCCTAGATTCTTGAAGAAGCCCTAAAGAGAGGGGGCACCTCCCTCAAGCCCTAGAAGGGAGGCACCCCAGCATAGATCTAGATGGTGGATCCATGATATGTTGCCTTAGACAATGAAGGTTTCTCCATATCCATGTTAAAGATTTGGAATTTTTGCAACATAGTATCGGAGCTAGGTGATGCCAGGATAATGTGCCAACATCTGGCATCAGAGCTAGGTGATGCCACGAGCGATACCATGGGTCACAATAATTGATATCAGAGCAGTACCGATTATTCCAACAATTGGTATCAGAGCTTGATTGTGCATGAAAGAGAAGAAGTCATACAAGGTAAAATTAAAAATCTACATGAGTATTCCATGGTATATCTCTAATCTACCTTTGTTATTGCTGTGGTTTGGCCAACCGAGAGTAGTAGGTTGAAGGTAGAGGTTGAGAGGTTAATGAAAAGGGATTTTTTCTAGGGTGGAAGGTTTGAATGCATGATTTGTTGGTCGATCTTGGTGGAAAGGCTGGGATATATGATGGTAGATAAGGTAGGGAGCACTGGAGTGCTGCAGTAGTGCTTTCTTGAAAATGCAGGGCTGAGAAAGGCTCGGTGGTGCAGCAGTCGAGGGAGGTATCTCGACAGAGAGTATCAGGGTTTTCTAGAAAGATGGGCATGTGGGGCTGTTTGATGGATGAAGAGAGATTTTCCAAGGAATAATGATCAAAGAATGGCTGAAGAAGTGGCTATACATCCTTTAGTGGTAGGAAGGTGGAGAAGTAGTCAGGGATGTATTCAACGGTTTGACCAGAGCATAGATTTGCAGAGCCTTGGGGGTGATGGAGATGGATGATCTATGAAGGTCCAGTAGGTTAGGACTGAGTGGCTATAGAGTAGCACAGAGATGCATCAGAGAGCGCTGGAGTGCTGCAGTAGCGCTACCCTAGAGGCATGGGATTGAGAGAGGCTCGATGGTGCAGTAGCCAAGGGAGGTATGTCAGCATAGATTGTCAGGGGCATCTCAGGGAGAGCCAGGGAGTCTCAGGGAGTGCCAGGAGTGTCTAACAGTTGGGAGTATCATGAATTAAGTTTTTTTTGTAGGAGCACCAAGGAGAGTCGCGGTTCAGGTGGAGGATAGTTTATGTGCAACAAGAGAGGATCTGGATATCTATGGGAGGTAGTGTCGAGATGTGGTAGGGAGCATTGGAGTACTATAGTAGTGCTTTCCTCGAGGCATAGGGTTAAGAGAGGCTTGATAATGTAGCAATCGAGGGAGGTATCACAGTAGAGAGTGTCAGAGGCATCTCAAAAAGATCGAAAGCAGATCTTAGGGAGAGCCAAAAAGTCTCAGGAGCCTCAAAATGAGATAGGTGGATCTGAGCTCAGAACAGAATTTGAGCTGTAGTTCCTCCAGGTGCAACTGAAGTAATGGCTGGTATAGGGGTAAAAAAGAAGAAGGTTAGGATGGAATTCTCTAGTTTCAATCGCTGGATTCAAAAGAGTTGGATGAGCTCTTGGGTTTCGGAGGTGCCCGTAGGTTATAGAGGTATCTGAGATGACTTCAAAGAGGGCCGCTAAGTGCAGAGGGTTCAAAGGGATAGTGATGGTGTTTGAGGTACAGCGGTAGGCTCAGTAGTACAACATTGAGTAGTTATTCTCGGGTGACTCGGGTATAAAGTCGGCTTTTATCGCATCAGATGGACTTTGGATATAGGTGGAGCTCCATAGTGGCGGCTTCATAAGTGAAGAGAAAATTTGGCATGAGTTCAGAGTGAAGTGATGTAGGAGGATCGGTATCCTAGCATCAGTGTCGGTGATGCACAATTTCAGGTGGAGCGGTGTGTGCAGATGGACAGGCATAGCTCTGAGGAGATCTTGTCAAGTGGTACAGTATGTGCTGGTACAGGAATGCTGTAGGTTCTCTAGGGTAGTCCAAAAAAATGATGCAGCTGCTAAGCAGAAGAGATCATACAATTTTAAGATAGTGCGAAGGAGCAAGCCAAGGTCTTCAATGGTGGAGACGGTCATCCCAAAGGCCTCAATGGTGCATAATAGCTAAAAAGGATTGGCATAGATGATGTTTGCATAAGGGGCTGTCAGGGTGCATAGCAACTGCAAGATCGTGCAAGAGGGCATTACCATGGGATTTTCCAAGACATGGGGCACCAAGATAGAGATTGTAAGGACTGATAGTGCTCCCAAGCCTCGGAAGGTCATGGGAGGAGTCAAGGTGTTGACTCCGAGAGTCTAGGATAGGTGTAGTCCTAGGGCTAGGATAGGAGTTGTTCTAGGATGGAGGTGGTGTTTAGCCCTCCATGGGCTTGAGGTCTAGGTGTTGAGGATCATGAGGGGCTTGGTTGGTGCTTCAAAAAATTAGGATACAAGATGAAGCAAAGAACCAAAGCCAAGAAATAAAGACTGTAAAGAAGGGCTTCTTCTACAGGTTAGCCGGTTCAGTCTGAAACTAGATCGGCTAAGTCTTAATGGATAGGCCAAATAGAGAGGTGTGCATTCGGGACTGTAGGCACAGCACGTAATTGGATCGACTCAATTTGAAACTAAGCTGACCTAGTCTCAAGTTAGCCAGCTTAGTGGTGAGACTGAGTAGGCTCATGCACGGGAAGAGTTCAAACTGAGTCAACTTAATGCATGGGCAGAGTTACGTAAAAGTCTGTTTGGGGCTAGGATAAGGACTTATCCTAAGGTTCTTAAGGCCTGGTTTGAGAGATCTTAAGGGGGCTAACTCATGTATGGGTTGAGTTTAGATCTAGGAGATGAGAGCATGAGAGACATGGGTGTACATTGGCTCGATGAGTGCTTTCATGTATTGGGTTAGCTAGGAAAGTTTTTGGTCTGGCCTAATGGCTATGTGTTGACACATAGATTGTATTAGGGTTTTCAAGGGTGCAGCCAATATAGATCCTTTCTTCCTTAATCTCTCTTCTCTCTTCTCTCTACTGTTGTTGCCCTAGGTTCTTGAAGAAGCCCTAGAGAGAGGGGGCACCTCCCTCATGCCCTAGGAGGGAGGTACCCCAGCATAGATCTAGGTAGTAGATCTATGGTATTCTACCTTAGAGAATGAAGGTTTCTCTATATCCATGTTAAAGATCTAGGAATTTTGCAACATGGTATCAGAGCTAGGTGATGTCGGGATGATGCCCCAACATCTAGTATTAGAGTGGTACCATGAATCACAATAATTGGTATCAAAAAAGTATCGATTGTTCCAATAATTCGTATCAGAGCCTGATAGTGCATGAAAGAGAAGGAGAAGTCATACAAGATGAAATTAGAAATCTGCAAAAGTATTCCACGGTATGTCTCAAATCTACCTTTGTTATTGCTATGATTTGGTCAATTGAGAGTAGCAGGTTGAAGGTGGAAGCTGAAAGAAATAATAGAAAGGAATTTTTTCTGGGATGGAAGGTTTGGATGCATGATTTATTGGTCGATCTTGGTGGAAAGGCTAGGGTGTATGATGGTAGATAAGGCAGGGAGTGCTGGAGTGCTGCAGTAGCACTTTTCTAGCGATACAGGGCTAAAAAAGGTTCGGTAGTGCAGCAATCAAGGTAGGTATCTCAGTAGAGAGCATCAAAGTTCTCTAAGAAGATGGGCAGTATGGGGCTGTATGATAGATGAAGAGAGGCTTTTTAAGGAATAATGGTTGAAGAAAGACTGAAGAAGCGACTATACATTCTTTGGTGGCAGGAAGGCATGAAAGTAGTCAAGGATGTATTCAGCAGTTCGACCAGAGCATGAATTTATAGAGCCTTGGGAGTGATGAAGATGGATGATCCATGGTGGTCCAGTAGGTTAGGGTTGAGTGGCTATAGAGCAGCGTAGAGATAAGTCAAGAAGCACTGGAGTGCTGTAGTAGCACTACCCTAGAGGCATAGTATCAAGAGAGGCTCGGTGGTGTAGCAGTTGAAGAAGGTATCTCAGCAGAGAGTGTCAGAGGATCTTAGAAAGATAGAAAGCAGGTCTCAGGGAGAGCTAGGGAGTCTTAGAGAGCATCAAGAGCTTCTAGTAGTTGGAAGTATCTTGGATCAAATTTCTTCTGTAGGAGCACTAGGAAGAGTCACGATTTAGGTGGAGGATGGTTTATGCATAGCAAGAAAGAATCTGGATACCTATTGGAGGCGAAGTCGAGAGGAGGCAGGGAGCACTGGAGTGCTGAAGTAGTGCTTTCTTGGAGGCATGGGGTTGAGAGAGGCTCGATGATGCAGCTGTCAAGGAAGGTATCTCAGTAGAGAGTATCAGAAGCATCTTAGGAAGATCGAGAGTAGGTCTCAGGAAGAGCTAGGGAGTCTCAAGAGCCTCGAGATAAGATAAGCAGGTCTGAGCCTAGGATAGGGTTTGAGCTGTAGTTCCTCCAAGCACAATTGAAGCGATGGCTGGCATAGGGGTAGAAGAGGATAATGCAAGGGTTGAATTCCCTAGGTTCAGTCACTGAATTCAGAAGAGTTGGATGAGCTCTTAGGTTTTGAAGGTATCTGTAGGTTATGGAGGTATCCAAGATGACTTTGAAGAGGGCTGCTAAGTGTGGAGGATTCAAAGGGGCAGTGACAATGTTCGACGTGCAGTGGCAGGCTTAGCAGTGTAGTGTTGAGTGGTTGGCCTTGGATGACTTAGGTACAGAGTTGGCTTCTATGGCATCAGATGGACTTCGAGTATAGGTGGAGCTCCATAGTGGTGGCTTCACAAGTGGAGAGAAAATTTGACATGAATTCAGAGCGGAGGGATGCAGGAGGATTGGTATTCTAGCATTAGAGCTGGTGATGCATAGTTCTAGATGGAGCAGCGTGTGCCGGTGGATAGGCATAGCTTTGAGGAGAACTTGTTAGGTGGTATAGCATGTGCTAGTACAGGAATGCTATAGGTTCTCTAAGAAAGTTCAGGAAAAGTGATGCAGCTGCTAAGCAGAAAGGATCCTACAATTTTAGGATAGTGCGAAGGAGCAAGCCAAGTTCTTCAGTGGTGGAGACGGTCATCCCAAAAGCCTCAAAGGTGCACAATAGCTGAAGAAGATTAGCAGAGGCGATGTTTGCACAAAGGGCTATCAGGGTGTACAGCAATAGCAAGATCATGTAGGAGGGCATTGCCAAGGAGTTTGCCAAAACTTAGGGCACCAAGGTGGAGATTGTAAGGATTGGTAGTGCTCCCAAGCCTTTAGAGGCCACGGAAGGAGTTAGGGTGTTGACTCCATGAGTCTAGGATAGGTATGGTCCTAAGGCTAGGATAGGAGTTATCTCAGGGTGGAGGTAGTGTTTAGCCCTCCATGGGCTTGAGATCTAAGTGTTGAGGACCTTGAGGTGCTTGGTTGGTGCTTTGAAAACTTGGGACACAAGGTGAAGCAAGAAACCAAAGTCGAGGAATAAAGACCATAGAGAAGGACTTCTTTTGCAGGTTAGCCGGCTCAATCTGAAACTAGATTAGCTAAGTCTCAGTGGATAGGTCAAACAAAGAGGTGCACATTCAAGACTGCAGGCATGGCATGCAATTGGGTTGGCTCAGTCTGAAACTAAGTTGACCTAGTCTCAGGTTAGCCAGTTTAGTGCTGAGACTGAGTTGGCTCAGTGCATGGGTAGAGTTATGCGAGTGTCAGTTTGGGGGTAGGATAAGGACTTATCCTAGGGATCTTAAGGCCTGGTTTGAGAGGTCTTAAGGGGGCTAGCTCATGTATGGATCAGGTTTAGATCCAGGGGATGAGAGCATGGGAGACATGGGTGTACATGAGCTCAGTGAATGCTTTCATGTATTAGGTTAGCCAGAAAAGTTTTTGGTTTGGCCTAATGGCTATGTATTAATACATCTATTGTATTAGAATTTTCAAGGGTGCAATCAAAAAAGATCTTTTATCCTTCAATCTCTCTTCTCTCTTCTCTCTAGTGTTATTGCCCTAGGTTCTTGAAGAAGCCCTAGAGAGAGGAGGTGCCTCCCTCAAGCCCTAGGAGGGAGGCACCCCAGCATAGATTTAGGTGGTGGATCTATGGTATGCTATCTTAGAGAACGAATGTTCCTCCATATCCATGTTAAAGATCTGAGATTTTTGCAACATAGTATTGGAGCTAGGTGATGCCAAGATGATGCGCCAACATCTGGTATCAGAGCAGTACCATGGATCACAATAATTGGTACCAAAGCAATATTGATTATTCTAACAATAGTGGAACTCTAATTTATTTCTTAAAGTTCTTAGAACAAATTTTAAAATCTAGTACAAATATCTAATTAGAATTCTCTTCTCTCTTCAGTTCATAACTCAGCTTCAAACCCCAAAGCTTGGATAGAGTCCCATTGGACTTGGACTTTGTTACTCAAGAATCCTAATGGACTGGAACTCTATTAAATTGTAACTTACTAAGAGTTAGTAAGGAGGAACGTCTAGAGTCCCACCGGACTGGGTCTCTAAAAGTTCCACTGGATTAGGTCACTATAGTCTGACTAGACTAGGACTCTCTCAAATTGCAATAGTTGCTAAATTATTTGATTTGATCAAATAATGAGATTGGGTCCTGATCAAGTTAAATCAGATTTAATTTGATTAGAGTTTGAGTTTGACTCAGACTGGGTTTCATTAGTCTAATAGGATTGGACTCAATAAGTGTTTGACTTGTCTTGAAACCCAAACCCAATTGGATTATACCAAGTCTAAGATACAACCAATTGACCATGATAAATTATAAAGAACTAGCTTAGGACTTCAGAATGGTTCTAAACTCTGCAAAGGGTTAGGGTATGTTCTAAATCAAGATTCTCTTGTGTTATCAAATAGTCCAACCACTGAAATGTTCAATGCTTGATAAACAGATGGATGATAGCAATTAGATTAGATGATGTATCTTGACCTTAGTGCCAGCATGACAACATCAAGACTTTAGAGCTATGATAACTCACCTATAATAGTTGTATGTGAGCAGAGTTAGACTGTGGGTTTAGTTATCCATCCATAATCAATTTTGATAATGGTTAAGGACCTAAATGAGCTTGAGAAGCTCAAGATGACCATGCATAAGGAATAAGTGGATTTGATCTAGTTGTCCCTTAATAGTACATTTGTCAGTTTATAGTAAACTATCATATGAATGAGAATGATAATGCATTATCAAAATTGCTAAACATGTTAGTGATCACTAAGGAGACCTTGAGAAGTTTAAGAGTTTATGTTCTTACTATGAAAAATCTGGTTCTAGGAGAGAGCCTCTTAAAATAAGAGGACTACGGGAAAATGAGCCAAGGAATGATCTTCTCAAGAAGAAGGCATCAAGCAAGGAAATGAGTTTTTGTTGTGGTATTGATGGCTACTCCGATGGAAATTATCCTTCTACTTAGATAGCCTAAAGAAGAAGAATGACACACCTTATGAAGGTATGTCATATCTGTTAGATGTGTGCCCTAGAAGCCAGATTGGCTGTCACTTGTAATACACTTCTAAGAATAATTTTATAATTTTGACTATAAATTAATAAATAGATTGTTTTTCTATCATAGTGTGTATTTAAAAGTGTCTGTGATACATCCTTTGAGTTAATAGTAATGACAATTCATATTTTCAAAAGTTGAAAATTTAAGACATGAATTTTCATAATTAACTCATAAACTGCTTCTGACCGTAGGATCATCACAAGGATGGTGATCGATCTGAAAGGTTGGTGTACGATCACTTTCTTAGGATAGATGTATCTTGAGTCTATGGTGTCGAGACATCGAAGTCAGAGTATAGGTACTTATTAGAGAATGAGGGCACTGAGCATGACCACCTTGCATAGTCATAAGAAAGTCTACCTTCTCGTCGATGACTGACTCGATGCTGTAGTGGTGTGTATGGTTCTTTGACTTGAGCTACATCGATAGTTTACCTTAAGGGTGTTATAGTTTGACTACACAATAACTCAATCTTCTAGCCATTCGAAATCCTAAGATGTATGTTGGCTATAGCATGTTCAATGTAGAAATTGGATTGCACCAATAAGGAGATCTATCTACCTTGATAGATGAGGAGTAGCCCTATGATAATTATGAGATTGAGTTCTTAAGTCCATGGCCATGGTAGAGTGAAGATGATAGAAAGAGTTTCTATTAGGGTTTCACATTGGACTCAAATCGAATGATTAATTCATATAACGAACATTGGGTTTGATGAGTTCACCTTAACCCTAATCCTGTCGGGGCTCAAGATAGAAGAACCCAATCACATAGGTAACTGCATCGAGAGGTTCATTTTCAACTCTGATGGATTGCCACCATATACTGCTAGGTGTCACTGATGGATTTTGGGACCAATTAGAATGATTTTGATGATCAATTATTCTAATTGTATGAATCAGAAAAGTTCTAGTCCATTGAAAGATGTTTCGATGATGTCGATGATGGAGATCATGACATATCTCATTATCATACATAATTGAACCTAACTGGGTCACACAAACAAAAATTTGGATTTGGATGTCATCAATTGAGCTAACCTAGTTTGATTGATTTGGATTAGATCCAATCAAATTCAAGGTAATCATGCTAGCACATGATTGAGCCTGACTTTCTCCTTCTAAAATCTTTCTGATTCATCGCAATCAAGTCAAGTTTGATTTGACTCAATATTTATTTTGAATGGGTTTGTTTTTATCTAACTAGAATAAGTCCAGGTTAAATTAATTGTAGAAATTAAATTCATTCACAGTCAAATTGGACTAGGATCAAAAGTTGAGCTACTTGAGAGAATTGAGGGTCACCTGATCAGATGCTTTTAAAAAATGTTTTAGAAATTATTTTGATCTAATTTTTGTATATGTGATAGAGAATGAATTATACATTGGGTGTACCAAATTTTATGATTTTTGGAGGTATCTAGACTGAGTTATGATAGAGTTTAATTTGGATCAAACTCTTGAGGGAAGAGTCCTAGGCGCAGTGGACTCTTCCTTATCTACTCATGCTGCCACCTTCTAGATTGATTTTTGGTGTTAAAATCAAATGAGATTTGGGGATTTCCGTGGAGACCAAGTTGAAGACTCCCAATGGTCAAAAAAATAAGGATTTTGGTCAAAGAGGGACTCTAACTTATCACTATGCTTTTGTATAAGAACCCTTGTACCAAGGCTCTTCATGTAGAAATATTTTTTTCATACCCAAAGGCTGCTATTCCAGATATCCAACACTCCTTCTATCCTCTCTCCCCTTCTCTTCTATGTGTCTAAAAGGTTAGGCACAAATCTAAGTTGAAGATCCAATCAAATTTGTGAAGAGTTCAGCATCTACACGATAGTGTTCGTAAGACGGACATGCTGCCTTCAAAAATTTTTTGAAGGACTTTCAGATCAGATTCAGATCTGATCTTTGAAGAAAAAATTTATGAGGAGAAGACATCTAGATTCTTCCTGAGTGGATACTGGTAGAGGCCAGGTGCGTGCATGGCTCCTTCCAGAATTTTAGGAAACATCAGGATCATCGCAGGATAATCAGATTATCCAAATAAGGTATGAAATTAAATCTGATTTAATTTTTATTTTAATTTTTAATATCATATCACCATGATCAGATTTGAGAACTTTTAAATCTGATTATATTATTTAAAAATTTTTTTAAAAAATTCATCTTGGATCTGATCAGATCTACACAATCCTGCGGTGGAAAATAGGATTTTTCCTTCAACTGGATCAGAGCTGCATTAGCAGTTCTTCAGATCTATCTTAGATCTGATTTTATTTTTATTTATGATCTAATATTAAAATATTTTAGATGTCACATCAGATATTATTAGATCTAAAATCAAAAAATTAAAGGTTAAATAATTTAAATCTAATATGTATGTGATGCATGACTAGACTAGATATATAATAGTTCTATATGTAGTCTAGTATGATCATGTATTTATTTTAATTAAATATAATTTTAAATATATTTAATTTTTATTTTTTTAATATTATAAATATTATAATTAAATCTAAAAATAAAAAATAAAATTTTTAATTTTTGATTTATTCATATGAGATATGAAAGATGCATGCTTAGACTAGTCATAGAATAGTTCTATAAGATGTCAGAATAGTTTTATTCTTGATATGATCAAATTTAAAATTTTATTTTTTAGATTTTATATGTGATATTTCAGATCTAAAAGTATATATATTGATGATACATGAGATTTATGCAAGATATATATTAGTTAGATCTTTTTATATGTGATATATGATCTAACTAGTTTTGTAGTAAAAACTTATATTTTTGATTAAGGAGTTTCCCATGGCCATCCATTCATAAGAACAAAGTAGGATTTAAAGGCTATCTCCTTCCATTCGATGAGGTGTTCTTATGGCATGTAGGGATGCTGTGCGTTCATCTTTAATCAAAAATCAAAACTTATTTTTCTGCAAAATCCTAGATTCTGAAGTCCTAGAATTTTTATTACATATTTTATTCATGAATCCAAACTTAATTAAGAATTAAGATTATTAAATTAATTAGATCTAAAAATTATGAATTTTCAGATCTAAGACATATTCATAAAATTGAGATTGGACTTGGGTAGCTTAATTAGGTCTAGCAGTTGATCAAATTGAATCAAGAGTTGGTTAGGTGGGATCAAAGAAAGCTTAGATTTGACCAGTCTAATAGGATTAAATCTGGGTCATGATCGAATCACATTGAGATATGACTCGATCAGGTCAAGACCTAATTTAGCTCCACGGTTCGAGCTTGGATTGTAGGCTAACCTAATTAGTTCTAATTCGATAATTTGGTGTCTAAGGTAAGTTTGGTAGATACGATCGACTAATTTTTAATTGAAAGCTACTCGATCTGAATGCATTCTTATCGAGTTAATGACATATCCCTTCCACCGATCTCACTTATGTGGCCATTTATGTCGACCCAGTTCTGATTTGAGGTGGCTAACAATTCAAGCCAACCCATGCCACTAGGTTAGTCATAATTATTATGACTAAGTCAAGCCAACTCTAAAGAGACCTAAGTTAAATCTTTCTAAGAAAATATTAAGTCTAAGATCTTCCATCATTGTAGATATATGGGCCCTTCTCGGGATTGATTGTTCTCGACTGGATACAATGATTCGATTACACCAGAAAGATGCAACCATGTCTATTAGGCATTGGATGCTATGGGTCAGAGGATGGATTGGACTTAATATTCTAGATATGATGGGGGATCCAATTAGAAATTCAATCTATGCAAATGGTGGGTCTGACTTAACTAAAGAGTGGATCAATATTTCAGACATGGTGAGATTCATGAATTAGAGATCAGATTAGGGTGTACCATAATTAAAAAATCATTGGATAAGAGTTGTCCACTCATCAATTGATCCATCGTCAATAATTGTTAGATGAGGTAGTGAGTTAGTTGGTGGGACTGCACCACCCACTAGAAATTATTAATTGTAGAGATTTTTGCATCTCTACTAAGAAAGTGTAGGGATCCGAGTAAATAGTAGGAGCCTAATTTATTTAAAAATAAAATTTTTAAATAAATTAATTAAATTTAATTAGAAACTTTGACTCTCTATAGAAAAATATCTACGTCCAATCCACTAGCCCGTATCCTGGATACCCATAGACTGACCGGACCCAACTACAAGGATTGGCTTTAGAACATCAAAATTATTTTGGATTTCAAGAAGTTGACTCATATATTGGAATTGGATTCTCCCATCTTACTAGCCCATCCATCCGTTGATCAGAGAGCATCTCTCGAGAAGTAGACGGATGAAGATTGAAGGAAAAAACCTATTTTCCAGATTAGGTTTGTTCAGATCTGATTGGATCAGAAGAGATATTTTAAAATTTTTTCTCTAAGATGCGAATCAGATCTGAGACTCCTCAGATCTAATCTTATTCATCTGATAATAAAAATAAAAAGTAAAATTAAATCTAATTTAATTATATCTTTATTTTGGATAATCCAATTACCCTATGATGATCTAGATGCTTGTCTGAGGTTCTAGATGTAGCCATGCAAGTACTTGGCTTCTATCGGTATCCACTCGAGTAGGATCTGAAGATCTTCTCCTTCTCAATCAATCCTCCAAAAATCATATCTAGATCTAATCTTGAAGATCTTCAAAATGGCTTTTGAAGAATAGCCATTGTCTCTTGTAGCAGTGCTGCCTTCTTCCTTTCCTAGCACCTTTCACTTGCTAGGATCGCACCTTCTTCATGCCCAAAGTCCCTTGGGCATGGAGAGGAGAGAGAGGACCAGAGGGTGGTATGGAGAAGGAGGGAGAGGGGCTATGTGGCATGAGCTAAAGTCAGAAGAACTAAATTTTAGGTGCAGACATGGTTTATATAGACCCTACTACGCCATGCAGTGCCACATCATCCCGACCAATCATGGCCCTTTATACAATCAGATCTAAATCTAATTGATGGGATGACATCATCTGATCCAATTAGATTAGAGTCCCTCAAAACTCTCCTTAGGTGGCACCAAGACTGGGTCAAACAAGTCTTCTTGGCACCATCTAATTTGATTCCCTAAAGCAACTGGAGTCCCATCTGTATGGGACTCTATCTTCTATCCTCATGGGGCACATTTCTCCCTAGGCATGCACCCCTTGCCTGTCTACTTTTTAGTAGGGGGACAAGTCCCCAGGTTCTCTCCTATGGGTGTGTGATACATGGGCAGATGTCTAAGTATCCAGGGTCAACATTTGACCAATGTCTGAAGACAAGATTTAGCAGGTGATGGAAAATGGTAGGTGTTGTCTCAAATTTATCTCATAAATTAAGATAATCCTTTTCTGACCTAGACAAGCTCCAATCAGATCAAGTAAAGATTTCTGAGTGAGCCCAAACATATTTGGCTCAATCGAGATAAGCTTTAATGATTGTTAAAGAAGAACATTAGGCTCAATCGGGTGCTAGCACGATTTTCTTGAACCTAATTGAATCTTATTCAAATCAATTAAATCGGGTTAATCAAATTGATGATATCCAGATCCAAACCCTTATTTGTGTGATCCAATTAGGTTCAGTTACATATAGTAATAGGATCTGTCGTGATCGACATCATCGAAACACCTTTCGATGGATCAGAACTTTTCTAATTTAGATAACTAGTATGATCGATCATTCAAATCATCTAATTGCTTCCAAAATCCACTAGTGACACCTAGCAGCATATGGTGGCAACCCATCAGAACTATAAATGAACCTCCTGGTGCAGTTATCTGTGTGATTAAGTTTCTCTATCTTGAGCTCCGATCGGATTAGGGTTAAGGTGATCTCGTCAAATCCTAATTTTCGTCATATGAATTAATCATTTGATTCAAGTCCAATATGAAAATCCTAATAGAAACTCTTTTTATTATTTCACTCTGCCATGGCCATGGGCTTATGGACATGATTCTCATGATCATCATAGGGCTACTCCTCATCTACCGAGGTAGATAGATCCCTTATTGGTGTAATCTAATTCCTACAATGAACATGCTATAGCCAACATATACCTCAGGATTTCGAATGGCTAAGAGAACGAGTTATGGTGTAGTTAGACTATAACATCCTTAAGGTGAACTGTTAATGCACCTCAGATTAAAGAACCAGACACACCACTGCAGCTTTGAGCCAATCATTAACGAGAAGATAGAATTCCTCATGACTGCTCGAGATTGTCATGCTCAGTGTCCTCGTTCTCTAATGAGTATCTGTACTCTCGCTCCGATGTCTCTACACCATAGACTCAAGACTCATCTATCCAAAAGAAGCGATCGTATACCAACCTTCTGGATCAATCACCATCCTTATGATGATCCTACGATTGGGAGCATTTTATGCATTAATAATAAAAATTCATGTCTTAAATTTTCAACTCTTGAAAATATGAACTATCATTACCATTAACTCAAGGAATGTATCACAGATACATTCAAATACATACTATGATAGAAAATAATCTATTTTATTATTTATAGTTAAAATTATAATTTTATCCTTAGAAGTGTATTACAAGTGTCAGCCAATCTGATTTTTAGGGTACACATATCTAACAAACTTCCACTTGACCTAAAGCCAATTGGCTACAAATCTAAGTCCCATCTTCTTAAGGTGGGCTTTGATCTTCTACTGGCCCAACGATTTTATAAGTGGGTCTGCCACATTGTTTGTGGAGTCACCTCTCTTGATCTCAACATAACCTTTCTCAAGATAATCGTGGATGAGGTGGTATCGTTGCTTGATGTGCTTGGATTTCTAGTGAGATCTTGGCTCCTTAGCAAGGGCTATGGCACCATTTTTATCGCAATATAGAGGAATGGCATCCGATGGCATCACTCCGATCTTTACGGCAAACTTCTTGTACCAGAATGCCTCCTTCGTAGCTTCTAATGCAATGATGTATTCTTCTTCCATGGTGGAATCTGCTATCATTGTCTGCTTGAAACTCTTTCAACTGATAGCACCACCATTACACATAAACAGACTTCCAGATATCGACTTTGATCATCTATATCGGACATAAAATTCGAGTCTATATATCCCTGGACTTGGAGTTCTCCATTATCAAAAACCAACATCACATCCTTAGTTCTTCTTAAGTACCTGAGGATACATTTCACAGAAGTCCAGTATTCTTCATCTGGATTCGATTGATATCTGCTCGTGACACTCACAGCATGGGCTATATCAGGTCGTGTACATAACATGGCATACATGAGGCTCCCTATTGCTGAAGCATAAGGGATCTTGCTCATGCATTCAATCTCCTCAGGTGTGTTGGGACACATTTTCTTGGAGAGATGAATACCATATCTGAAGGATACTAATCCCCTCTTGAAGTTTTTCATGCTAAACCTCTTTAGCACTTCCTCTATGTACATCTTCTGTGAAAGACCTAGCATCCTATTCGGTCTATCTCTATAGACCTTAATTCCTAGAATAAAGGATGCTTCTCCTAGGTCTTTTATGGAGAATTCTTTAGATAACCATATTTTAACTATGGTCAACATGGAAATATCATTCTCAATAAGGAGGATATCATCTATGTACAGTATGAGGAAGACAATAACACTCCCACTGACCTTTTTGAAAACATATGGTTCCTCCTTATTTTTTATGAAACCAAATAATTTGATCACATCATTAAAATGAGTATTTTAGCTTCGAGATACTTGCTTAAGTCCATATATTAACCTTTGCAACTTGCATACTTTGTGATCAACATCACTGGATGTGAAACCTGGTGGCTGTTCCATATAGATATATTCCTCAAGGTATCCATTTAAGAATGTCATTTTTACATCCATTTGCCATATTTCATAATCGAAATAGGCTGCAATAGCAAGCAATGTGCAGATAAATTTTAGCATGGCTACCGACGAAAAGATATCCTGATAGTCAATTCCTTCACGCAAACTATATCCTTTTGCCACTAATTTAGCTTTGAATGTCTCTACATTTTCATCTGCACCAATTTTTCTCTTGTAGATCCATTTACACCCAATAGGTATTATCTCTTCAGGTGGATCTACTAAGGTCCAGACTTGGTTTGAGTGCATCGAGTCAATTTTTGACTTCATTGCCTCTAACCATTTTTCGGAGTCGATATCCGATATTGCCTCGTCATAGGTTTTGGGATCATCACCATGAACCCCATTACCTATGAGGAATATTTTCTCTATTTTCTCTAAAATAGTACCTAAGTACCTCTCAGGGAGACGAAAAATCCTTTTCAATTTATGAGGTGGAGGAGGTAGTGATTGTATTGGCTCATCCTAATTTGATTCTATAGGATCCTTAGCTCGTTGCTCTTATGAGATTTTCTCCTCGAGCTTGATTTGCTTTCCAATGCCATCATCTTGAATGAACTATTTTCCAAGAAAGATGGCATGCCGACTCATAATCACATTGTGGTCTTCTGGAATGTAGAAATAATATCCTAATGACTCTTTAGGATATCCTAAGAATCGAGCTCTAAAGGACTTATAGTCTAACTTGTCCGTTTGTTGTCTTTTGACATGAGCCAGACAACCCCAAATTTTGAGATGACTTAGACTTGGTTTCTTACCATGCCATATCTCATAGATGTGGTAGAAATGATTTTAGAGAAAATTTTATTTAGTAAATATATAGTAGTTAATAAACTATATCCCCAAAAAAAATCAGGAAGGTCTGTGAAGCTTATCATGGATCGGACCATATCTAATAGGATCCGGTTCCTTTGTTCTAAAACCCCATTGAGTTAAGGTGTTCCAGGTAGAGTCCAATAAGAGACTATGCTATTTTGCTTGAGATAGTCCAAAAATTTTCGACTAAGGTATTCACCTCCTTGATCTGAGCAAAAAATGGATTTTTTAGTTTGCTTTTCAACTTCATGTCTGAATTTCTTAAACTTTTTAAAGGCTTCAGGCTTGTATCTCATAAGATACACATACCCATACCGAGATAAATCATCGGTAAAGGTTATGAAGTAGTCAAAGTTGCATTTAGTCGGTACATCAAATGGACCGCACACATCAGTATGTACTAGGGCAAGTAGTTTCGTGGCCCTTTCCCCATGTCCTATAAAAGGGAGCTTAGTCATTTTGCCATGAAGACATGATTCATAAATTGGATAAGACTCGGGAGTCAACGGACCCAATACTCTAATTTTCTCCAATTTGTTAATCTTATCTTCTACTATATGACCTAGCCTTAGGTGCGATAGATACCTATCATTTGGACTATCCCTGGTCATTTTGATCTTACGACATTCATATTTTGCTCGATATTAAAGATAGATACATCAATATGTAACTGGTAGAGATCGTTAATAAGAAAATCACTCACAATTTTATTTTTTTCATAAAAAATATTACAATGGTCCTTAAGAAAACTAATTACATAGCCTTCTTATGCTAAACATGAAACAAAAATCAAATTTCTACTTGCAGCAGGCATATAAAAATAATCTCTAAGTACTAAATTTAACTTAGATGGTAGTCAAAGAGGATAGGTTCCTACAGCCACAGCAGCAATTCTTGTTCCATTTTCGACACGTAGGATCATCTCTCCATCCTTCAGCCTCCTACTATCCTCAAGATCCTGCATGAAAGTGCACAAATGAGCACTAGAACCAGAGTCAAGCACCCAACTGGATGTAGAATAAATCGTAAGGTTAGACTCAATAACGAGCATACCTCCAGAAGGACCTATCTCCTTCTTATTCTTCAGGGTGGCCAGGTATGTAGGGTAGTTCCGCTTTCAATGACCGTCAGTATTACAATAAAAATACTTTTTTTTGTCAGCAGCCTTCTTCTTCAGCTTTGTCTTCTTTTTTTTCCACCTTCCATCTTCTGCTTTTTCACAGACTTCTTCTTCTTTCCAAAAAATTTTTTTTTGAAAAAAGTCCATTCCATAGCAAGTACTGAGCCTTTAGAATCTTTCATGAAAAGCTCAGCAGTAACCAGCATATTCATAAGCTCGGCCAGAGTATTCTGAAGTTTATGTATATGATAGTTTATGATGAACTATCCATATGCATCAATCAAGGATTGTAGAATTATATCATTCTGCAGATCTTGATCTAACTTTACTCCGATCGAGCTTCTCAAGCTCTTCCAAGTTCTTGATCATCATCAGACAATGATCTTGGACTGACTGTCCATCACGTATTTTAGTCTTAAATAGTTGTTTAGTGATCTGATATTTAGCTGCGTGACTCTATTCACTAAATAACTCTTGCAGGTGAGCCAACATTTGGTGGGTAGTCTTGATATCTTCATGTTGGTGCTGAAGCTCATCAGACATCGAGCCAACATGTAGTATCTGACCTTATTATCTTCATCCATCCATTTATCAAGAGATGCTCTTTATTCAACGGATGGGCGAGCTGATAAGGTGGGGAGATCCTGATTCAATACATGAGTCAACTTCTCGAAATCCAAAATAATTTTGAAGTTTTGAAGCCAATCCTTGTAATTGGGTTCGGTCAGTCTATGGGTGTCCAGGATAAGAGCTAGTGGATTGGATGCAAATATTTTTCTTTTTTTTTTAGAAAGTCAAAGTTTCTAGTTAGATTTTGTAATTAAGACTTGACCAATTTATTTAGAAATTTAATTTTTAAACAAATTAGTTTTCACTATTTTCTTGGATCCCTACACTCTCTCTGTAGAGATATGAAAATCTCCATAATTACTGATTTCTAGTGGATGGTGCAGTCCCACAAACTGACTCATCACCTCACCTAACAGTTATCGATGATGGGTTAGTCAATGAGTGAACAACTCTTGTTCAATAATTCTCTAATCATGGCGCACCCAGACTTAGTCTCTAATTCATGAACCTCACCGTGCTCGAAATATTCATCCACTCCTTAGTTAAGTCAGACCCACCATTTACATAAATTAGATTTCTAATTGGGTCTCTCATCGTATCCGAAATATTAAGCTCAATCCATCCTTCAGCCTATAGCATCCAATATCTAATAGACATGGTTGCATCTTCTCAGTACAACTGAACCACTATGATCAGTCGAGAACAATTAACCTTGAGAAAGGCCCGCACATCTACAATGGTGGAAGACCTTAGACTTAATCTTTTCTTAGGGAGATTTGACTTAGGTCTCTTTAAACTTGACTTGACATAGCCATAATCATTATGACTAACCTAGTGGCATGGGTTTGCTCGGATTGTTAGCCACGTTAGATCAGGACTGGGCCGACAAACATGGTTAGATAAGTGAGACCGGTGGAAGGGATATGCCATTAACTCGATAAGAACACATTCAAGATGAGTAGCTTCCAATTAAAAATCAGTCGGTCGTATCTGCCAAACTTACCTTAGACACCAAATTATTGAGCCAGAACCAATTGGATTAGCCCACAATCCAGACTCTAACCACTGAGCCTAGTTAGGTCTTAACTTGATTGATCACTCATGTGACTCGATCTTGACCAAGACTTAATCCTATTAGATTGGTTAATTTTAGTACTCTTGATCCCACCTAACTAACTCTTGATTTGGTTTGATCAACCGCTAGACCTAATTGAGCTACCTAAGTCCGAACCCAATTTTATGAATATGTCTTAGATCTAAAAATTCTCAATTTTAGACCTAATATATTTCATAATCTTAATTCTTAATTAAGTTTAGGATTCATAAACAAAACATGTATATAAAATCTTAGGATTTCAGGATCTAGAGTTTTGTAGAAAATAAGTTTTGATTTTTGATTAAGGTCAAACAGGCAGCACCCCTATACACTATAAGAACACCCCATCGAATAGGAGGAGAGGGTTTTTAAATCCTACTTCGTTCTTATGATCGGATGACCAAGAGGAATGCCTTAATCAGAAATACGATAAATCTACAAAACTAGTTAGATCTACATCATATATCATATATATAAAAATTAATCTAACTAAAAATATATTTTGCATACATCTCATATAATATTATGCATATTTTCATATCAAAATTATCTCATAAATATCTATAAAATAAGATTTAAATTTGATCATATTAAATTAAAATTTATTCTAGAAAATTTTGTAGAATTATTCTACAACTAGTCTAAACATGCATCTATCATATCTCATATGATTAAATTAAATTTTTTTTTATTTTTTTGATCTAATTATAATATTTATAATATTAAAAAATAATAAATAAATAAATTTAAAAATTATAATTAATTAAATTAAAATTATGATCATTCTAGACTACACATAGAATAATTCTATTCCTAGTCTAGTCATGCATCTCATACATCTTAGATCTAGATTATTTAATTTTTAATTTTTTAATTTTAGATCTAATTATATCTAATATGATATTTAAAATTATCTAATTATTATATTAAAAATAAATTAAATTAGATCTAATGAATTATGAAACCTGGCTCTAATACCAGTTGAAGGAAGAAACCTATTTTTTGAATCATGTTTGTTCAGATCTGATTGGATCAGGAGGAATATTTTATTTTTTTTTAAGATTCTAGTCAGATATAAGACTTCTTAGATCTAATCTTATTAATTTTATGATAAAAATAAAAAATAAAATTAAATCTAATTTAATTATATGTTTGTTTTGGATAATCCAATTATCCAATGATGATCCTGATGCTTGCCTGAGGTTCTGAATGTAGCCACGAAAGTACCTAGTCTCTATCGGTATCCACTTGGGTAGGATCTGAAGATCTTTTTCTTCTCAATCAATCATCCAAAAATTAGATCTAGATCTGATCTTGAAGGTTTTCAAAATAATTTTTGAAGAATAGTCGTTGTCCCTTGCACCAGTGCTACCTTCTTCCTTTCCTAATGCCTTTCATTTGCTAGGATCGCACCTTCTTCATGCCCAAAGTCCTTTGGGTGTGGAGAGGAGAGAGAGGACCAGAAGGTGGCATGGAGAAGGAGGGAGAGGGGCTATGTGGCATGGGCTAAAGTCAGAAGAACTAAATTCTAGGTGAAGACAGGGTTTATATAGACCCTGCTGCACCATGCAGTGCCACATCATCCCAATCAATCATGGCCCTTTGTACAATCAAATTAAAATCTGATTGGTGGCATGACATCATCTGATCCAATCAGATTAGAGTCCCTCAAAACTCTCCTTAGGTGATGCCAAGATTGGGTCAAACAAATCTTCTTGGCGCCATCTAATTTGATTTCCTGAAGCAACTGGAGTCCCATCTGTATGGGACTCCATCTTCTATCCTCATGAGGTGCATGCCTTCCTAGGCATGCACCCCTTGCCTGTCTACTTTTTAGTAGGGGGACAAGTTCCTAGGTTCTCTTCTATGGGTGCATAACACATGGGCAGATGTCTAAGTATCCAGGGTCAATGTTTGACCAATGTTCGAAGACAAGATTTAGCAGGTGACAAAAAATGGTAGGTGTTGTCTCAAATTTATCTCATAAATTAAGATAATCCTTTTCTAACCTGGACAAGCTCCAGTCAAATCAAGTAAAGGTTTTTGAGTGAGCCCAAACACATTTGGCTCAGTTGAGACAAACTTTAATGATTGTTAAAGGAGAACATTAGGCTCAATCGTGTGCTAACATGATTTTCTTGAATCTAATTGAATCTTATTCAAATCAATTGAACTGAGTTAATCCAATTGATGATATCCAGATCTAAATCCTTGTTTGTATGACTTAATTAGGTTCAGATCCATATGGTAATGGGATATGTCATGATTGACATCATCAAAATACCTTTCGATAGATCATAACTTTTTTGATTCAGACAACTAGTATGATCGATCATCCAAATCATTCTAATTGCTTCCAAAATCCACCAGTGATACCTAGTAGCATATGGTGGCAACCCATCAAAACTAAAAATAAATCTCTTAGTGCAGTTACCTGTGTGATTATGTTCCTCTATCTTGAGCTCCGATCGGATTAGGGTTAAAGTGATCTTGTCAAACCCTAATTTTTGTCATATGAATTAATCATTCGATTCAAGTTCAATGTGAAAACTCTAATAGAAACTCTTTCTATTATTTCACTCTGCCGTGGCCATGGGCTTGTGGACTTGATTCTCATGATCATCATAGGGTTACTCCTCATCTATCGAGGTAGATAGATCTCTTATTGGTGTAATCCAATTCCTACAATGAACATGCTATAGCCAACATACACCTCAGGATTTCGAATGGCTAAGAGATTGAGTTATGGTGTAGTCAAATTATAATATCCTCAAAGTGAACTACCGATGCACCTCAGGTCAAAGAATCAGATACACTACTGCAACCTCGAGCCAGTCATCGATGAGAAGATAGACTTCCTCATGACTGCTCGAGATGGTCATGCTCAGTTCCCTCGTTCTCTAACGAGTATCTATACTCTCGCTCTGGTGTCTCTACACCATAGACTCAAGACTCATCTATCTAAAACAAATGATCATACACCAATCTTCCAGATCAATCACCATCCTTATAATGATCCTACGGTCGGAAGCATTTTATGAGTTAATAATGAAAATTCATGTCTTAAATTTTTAACTCTTGAAAATATGAACTATCATTACCATTAACTTAATGGATGTATCACAAACACTTTCAAATACACATTATGATAGAAAATAATCTATTTTATTATTTATAGTTAAAATTATAATTTTGTCCTTAGTAGTGTATTACAAGTGTCAGTCAGTCTGACTTCTAGGGCATACATATCTAACAAAGATAACAAAGCCAGGTATTACATGTTGGGCTCGATGTCTGATGAGCTCCAGCATTAACATGAAGACACTAAGACCAGCCACCAAATGTTGGCTCACCTGCAAGTGTTGTTTGGTGAATAGAGTCGCGCTGTCAAATATCAAGTCACTAAAAGATTGTTTAAGGCTCAAATGTGTGATGGACAATCAGTTCAAGATCATTGTCTGATGATGATTAAGGACTTAGAAGAGCTTGAGAAGCTCGATGTCAAGTTAGATCAGGATCTACAGACTGACATTATTCTATAGTCCTTGACTAATGCGTATGGACAGTTCATCATGAACTACCATATGCATAAACTTCAGAATACCTTGGTTGAGCTCATGAATATATTGGTTACTGCTGAGCTTTCTATAAAAAATTCTAAAGACTCAATACTTGCTGTGGAGCGGACTTCTTTCAAGAGAAATTTTTTGGGAAGAAGAAGAAGTTCGTGAAGAAGCAAAAGGTAAATGGTGGAAAGAGGAAGATAGAGCTGAAGAAGAAGGCCATTGACAAAGAAAAATATTTTCGTTGCAACACTGACGACCATTAGAAGCGGAACTATCCTCTTGACCTGGCCAGCTTGAAGAACAAGAAGGAGGCAGGTCCTTTTGGAGGTATGCTCGTTATAGAATTTAATTTTATGATTTCTTCTACATCCAATTGGGTGCTTGACTCTGGTTCTACTACTCACTTATGCACTTCTATGCAGGATCTTGAGGATAGCAGAAGGCCGAGGGATGGTGAGATGATCCTATACGTCGAAAATGGAGCAAGAGTTGCTGCTGTGGCTGTAGGATCCTACCCTCTGCGATTACTATCAGGATTAGACTTAGTACTTAGGGACTATTTTTATATGCCTCTAGTAAGTAGGAATTTGATTTCTATTTTATGTTTAGCACATAAAGGCTATGTAATTAGTTTTCTTAAGGACCATTATAATATTCTTTATGAAAGAAATAAAATTGCAAGTTATTTTCTTATAAATGGTCTCTATTAGTTATATATTGATGTTTATGTTTTTAATATCAAGCAAAACATGAATGCCATAGGATCAAAGTGACCTAGGGATAGTTTAAATGATAGGTATATTTGGCACTTTAGGCTAGGTTATATAGCTGAAGATAGGATTAACAAATTAGAAAAATTCAGGCTATTAAATCCATTGACTTTCAAGTCATATTCGATTTGTGAATTATACCTTCATGGCAAAATGACCAAGCTCCCTTTTATAGGACATAGGGAAAGGGCTACATACCTACTTGCCCTAATACATACTGATGTATGCAATCTATTTGATGTGCCAGCCAGGGATAATTACATCTACTTCATCACCTTTATTGATGATTTATCTCGATATGGGTATGTGTATTTGATGCGACACTAGTCTGAAGCTTTTGAAAAGTTTAAGAAATTCAGACTCGAAGTAGAAAAATAAATAGAAAAATTCATTAAGGTTCTTCGATCAGATCGAAGAGGCGAATACCTTAGTCGGGAATTCCTAGACTATCTTAAGGATAATGGCATAGTCTCTCAATGGACTCCACTTGTAATGCCTCAACTTAATGAGATTTCAAAATGGAGAAACCAGACTCTATTAAATATGGTTCGATCTATGATGAGCTTCACAGACCTTCTTGAGTTTCTTTGGGGATATAGTTTGTTGACCGCTATATATCTACTAAATAGGGTTCCATTTAAAACCATTCCTACCATACCGTATGAGATATGGCATGGTAAGAAATCAAGTCTGAGTCATCTCAGAATTTGAGATTGTTCGGTCCATGTTAAGAGACAACAGGTAGATAAATTAGAGTCTAGATCCATTAGAGCTCGATTTATTGGATATCCTAAAAGTCATTAGGATATTTTTTCTATCTCCCTGAAGATCATAATGTGATTATGAGTCGACATGCCATCTTTTCTGAAAAATAGTTTGTTCAAGATGGTGGCATCAGAAGATAGATTAGGCTCGAGAAGAAAGTTTTCCAAGAGTCACGAGCTAAGGAACCTATGGAACCCAATTAGATTGAGCCAGTCCAATCACTACAATATCCACCTCGTAGATCAAAAAAGATTTCTCATCCTCTTGAAAGGTACTTAGGTACTATTTTAGAGGATGTAGAAAAAATATTCCTCATAGGAAAGAGGTTCATGGTGATGATCCCAAAACCTATGAGAAGACGATATCAGATATCGACTCTGAGAAATGGTCAGAGGCAATGAAGTTAGAGATTGACTCAATGCACTCGAACCAAGTCTAGACCTTGGTAGATCTACCTAAAGGTATAGTACCTATTGGGTGTAAATGGATCTTTAAGAGAAAGATAGATACCGATGGAAATGTAGAGACATTCAAAGCAAGGCTCGTAGCGAAAGGGTATAGTCAGCACGAAGGCATTAACTATCAGGATACTTTTTTATCAGTAGCCATACTCAAATCCATCCACACATTGCTTGCTATTGCAGCCTATTTCGATTATAAAATACGGTAGATGGACGTAAAAATGACATTCTTAAATGGATATCTTGAGGAAGATATATATATGGAATAGCCACTGAGTTTCACATCCAGTAATACTGATCACAAGGTTTGCAAGCTGCAAATGTCCATATATGGACTTAAGCAAGCATCTCGAAGCTGGAATACTCATTTCAATGATGTGATCAAATCATTTGGATTCATCAAGAATGAGGAGGAGTTCTGTGTTTTCAAAAAGGTCAGTGGGAGTGCTGTTATCTTTCTCATACTGTATGTGGATGACATCCTCCTAACTGAGAATGATATTTTCATATTGACCATAGTCAAAATGTGGTTGTCTGAAGAATTCTCCATGAAAGACCTAGGAGAGGTATCCTTTATTCTAAGAATTAAGGTCTATAGAGATAGACCAAATTGGATGCTGGGTCTCTCACAAAAGATGTACATAAAGGAGGTGCTAAAGAGGTTTAGCATGGAAAACTCTAAGAGGAGATTGGTGCCTTGCAAACATGGCATTCATCTCTCCAAGAAAATGTGTCCCAACACACCTGAGGAGATTGAATGCATGAGCAAGATCCCTTATGCTTCAACAATAGGGAGCCTCATATATGCCATGCTATGTACATGACTTGATATTGCCCATGCTGTGAGTGTCACGAGCAGATATCAGTCGAATCCAGATAAAAAGCACTGAATTTCTATGAAATGTATCCTTAAGTACTTGAGAAGGACTAAGGATATGTTTCTAGTCTTTGGTAATGGAGAACTCTAGATCTAGGGGTATACAGACTCGGATTTTATGTCCAATATAGATGATCGAAAGTTGACATTTGAAAGTCTATTTATTTATAATGATGGTGCTGTCAGCTGAAAAAATTTCAAGCAGACGATGATAGCAGATTCCACCATGGAAGTAGAGTACATTACTGCATCGAAAGCTATAAAGGAGGCATTCTGGTATAAGAAGTTTGTTGCAGAGCTTAGAGTGATGCCATCAGATGCCGTCCCTCTATACTGTAATAATAATGGTGCCATAGCCCTAGCTAAGGAGTCGAGGTCTCACTAGAAATCCAATCACATCGAGCAGCGATACCATCTCATCCATAATTACCTCGAGAAGGGATACGTCAAGGTCAAAAAAGTCGACACTGTAAATAATGCAGCTAACCCGCTGACAAAGCCATTGAGCTAGTAGAAGATCGAAGCCCACCTTGAGAAGATGAGACTTAGATTTATAGCTAATTGGCTTTAGGTCAAGTGAAAGTTTGTTAGATGTGTGCCCTAGAAGCTAGATTGGCTATCACTTGTAATACACTTCTAAGAATAATTTTATAATTTTGACTATAAATTAATAAATAAATTATTTTTCTATCATAGTGTGTATTTAAAAGTGTCTATGATACATCCTTTGAGTTAATGGTAATAACAATTCATATTTTTAAGAGTTGAAAATTTAAGATATGAATTTTCATAATTAATTCATAAACTACTCTCGACCATAGGATTTCTATCATAGTGTGTATTTAAGACATGATTAATTCATATGACGGACATTAAGTTTGACGAGTTATAATCATGTCGGGGCTCAAGATAGAAGAATCCAATCATACAAGTAACTGTACCAAGAGGTTCATTTTTAGTTCTAATGGATTGCCACCATATACTGCTAGGTGTCACTGATTGATTTTGGGAGCAATTAGAATGATTTTGATGATCAATCATTCTAATTATATGAATCAGAAAAGTTCTGATCCATCGAAAGGTATTTCGATAATGTCGATGATGGAGATCATAACATATCTCATTACCATACATAATTGAACTTAATTAGATCACACAAATAAGAGTTTGGCTCTGGATATCATCAATTAAGCTAACCTAGTTCGATTGATTTGGATTAGATCTAATCAGGTTCAAGGTAATCGTGCTGGCACACGATTGAGCCTGACTTTCTTCTTCTAAAATCTTTCTGATTTGTCATAACTAAGTCAAATTTAATTTGATTCTTTCTTGTATTTTGAATGGATTTATTTTCATCTAACTAAAATAAGTCCAGGTTAAATTAATTATAGAAATTAAATCTATTCATAGTCAAAATGGACTAGGGTCAAAGTTGACCTATTTGAGAGAATTAAGGGTCACCTGATCAGATGCTTTTAGAAAAGTTTTTAGAAGTTATTTTGATCTAATTTTTGGATTTGTGATAGAGCATGAATTATACATTGGGTGTACCAAACTTCATAATTTTTGGAGGTGTCTAGATTGAGTTATGATAGAGTTTGATTTGGATTAAACTCTTGAGGGAAGAGTCTCAAACGTAGCGGACTCTTCCTTATCTACTCATGCCGCCATATTTCAGATTGATTTTTGGTGTCAAAATCAAATGAGATCTAAGGATTTTTGTGGAGATCAAGTCTAGGAGTCCCAATGGTTGAAAAAATGAGGATTTTGATCAAAATGAGACTCTAACTTGGCGCTATGCTTTTGTATCAGAATCCTTGCACCAAGGCTCTTCACGTAGAAATATTTTTTCATACCTAAAGGCTCCATTCCAGATATCCCACACCTTCTCTATCCTCTCTCTCTCCCTTTCTTCTACATGTCTAAAAAGTTAGGCACAAATCTGAGATGAAGATCCAATCAAATTTATGAAGAGTTCAGCATCTACGCGATGGTATTCATGAGACGAACATGCTGCCTTCAGAAATTTTTTAAAGGACTTCAAGATCAGATTCAGATCTGATCTTTAGAGAAAATATTTATGAGGAAAAGACATCCAAATCCTTTTTGAGTGGATATCAGTAGAGGCTAGGTATGTGCGTGGCTCCTTTTAGAATCTTAGAAAATATTAGGATCATCGTAGGATAATCAGAATACCCAAACAAGGTATGAAATTAAATTTGATTTAATTTTTATTTTAATGTTTAATATTAGATCACCTTAATCAGATCTGAAAACTCTTAGATCTGATCGAATTATTTAGAAATTTTTTAGAAAAATCCATCTCAAATCTACATGATCCTGCGATGGAAAATAGGATTTTTCCTTCAATATTTGTTTACATGTTGATGTATTCAAATAGTGAGTGTACCGTAGGATCTGAGAGATTTATGGATGAGATAAATTTAAGTATATGTAGTATCTTAGGTAAGATTATTTTGATGAGGAGAGGATATACAAACTTGAAAAGGGGTTGTCTCCTTGATAAATGAATTCTGAGTTTGTGGATCCTGCCCTTAAGAAAATTGACCAAACTATCCCTTGTGGGATATGGGGAGAGGACCACTACATACAGGCCCATTTGATGGAAAATCTCTTAATGTTCTTTGATTGGATTGAGAAGGTGAATACCTTATTAGAAATTTTAGGATGATCTCATGAAAATGATATAGTCTCATAGTGGACTCCTTCTGGTATGCCTTAGCTCCATGGGGTGTCCGATAGGAAGATTTATTGGATATGTTCCGATCCATAATGAGGTTCACTCACTAAATTTTACTTCTTTTGGGACATACTTTAATCTATTGAATAGGATACTAATTGTACTTTCCAGCAAATCACAATGTGATTATGATCCATTATACCACATTCTAGGAAAATAGTTTATCCAAGATTGGAGTAGTGAGAGGTCATTGAAATCTATTCATTCTAATACAGTTAGTGTTTTACCTCTTCCTCCCCTAGTAGGGTCCCCCATCCTTTTGAAAGATACTTGGTTATGCTTTCAGAGGATGTAGAGGATGTGTTCCTTATAAGAGATAGGGATTAAGGAGTTGATCCTAAGACCTATGATGAGACGATATACAACATTAATTCCAAGAAATGGATGGAAGCATTATAGTCAAAGATTGACTTGATGCATTCCAGCCAAATTTGACCTTAGCAGATCTACTAGAGGGTATTATACCCATTGGATGTAAATGAATGTACAAAAGGCAATGAAATACAATTTGATATGAAAACTATTTTCTTAATGAACATATTGTGAAGATATCTATCAACCTAATGGGTTTCACTTTTGGTGATGGAGATCACAAATCTACAAGCTATATGGATCCATTTTTAAATTAATTCAAGCATCTTGGAGTTGGATTGATGCAATCAAAATATTTGATGCCATCAAATATAAGGAGGAATCTTGAGTTTTCAAAAGGATCAGTGGGAGGATGAGATTCTCCTAATTGAAAAAGGTGTTCTCATGCTGACTTCAATCAAGAGTTGGTTATCTAAAGTGTCCTCCATAAAAATCTAAGAAAAGTATCTAAATATGAAGGTTTGTAAAGATAGATCTGATAAAATACTGGGCCTTTCACAAGAAAAGTATATAAAAGAGGTACTGAAGGGGTTTGGCATGAAAACTCTAAGAGGAGACTTCTACCCTTCAGATAAGATATGTATCTCTCCAAGAAAATATGTCTAAACACATATGAGGAGATTCACTTCATGAGCTAGATCCCTGGCTCTTCGGCTAAAGGGAGCATCATAAATGCCATGCTATATACTTGACCTGATCTTGCTAGGAGTGTCATGAGCAGACATCAGTCGAATCCAGATGTACGACACTGGATAGCTATGATGAATGTCATTAAGTACTTAAGAAGTACTAAGGATTTGTTCTTAATTTTTAAAGAAGGCTTTTGAGCTATGAAATGTATGGGTACACATGCTCAAATTTTGTGTCTATATTGCTTATAGAGAGTCTACATCATGATGTATGCAATGTGGAAATTGGTAGATTAGAAAGTTCCAAATAATCAATTATTGTAGGAAGCTAAGTTAGTCACTGTAAGATCTCCTGGTCCAAGTAACTTTGTTGCAATTTGATGTCATGAGATGTCATCATAGCGATAATGTTGGCACCATAGCCCTTTGTTTATGGAGCCTGGGTCTCACCAGAATACTAAGCACATGAAAAAGGAGACTTTAAATAATACACGACTATCTTGATGTGGAAGTTGTCAAGGTGAAGAGAGTTGATCTCATAGAATCATGGTGGACCCACTGACTAAACCATTTAGCCAGCTATAGACTGAAGTCCATCTTGAGAAGATAGAACTTAAGTTCATGGACAATTGACTTTTGGTCAAGTGAAAGATTGTTAAATGTGTGACCTAAAAAGCCAATTACCGACAAATACATTATAATTTTTCAAGACATAAATTTATATTTGATTTATTGAGATTAAAATTATGGATAATTATTTTTATTCTAGAGTAATGTGTCATAGAATCATCTAAGAAATTAATGGTTAATGACATATATTCTCAATAATTAAGAATTTAAGACATGTGTCATTATAGATTAATTCCTAAACTACTCCCAGTCAATGATCATCATAGGGATGATGATAGATCCGATTAGACTGGTACACAGATCACTTCTCTTTTAGATAGATAGGTCTTGAGTCTATAGTATGGGAATATTAGAGCGAGAGTGCAGATAGTTGATATAGATCAACAATACTGAGCGTGACAAAGAATGAGAAGTCACATAGATGTTTACTCATTACTAACTTCTCAATGCTGTGGTTGTGTAATTAGCTCTTTGACCTACAATGCCTTGACTGCTCATAGTGGGGTTACTGTAATTTGACTATACATAAATATTATACTCAATGAGTCATTATAGTGGATGTTAGCTACAGTAGGTTCACTATAGGAGTAGGAGTGTACTTATAGGAGCTCTATCAGCCTTAGTAGTTAAGGAGCGGTCTATGTAACTTAAGAGACTTGAGTCCATAAATCTATGGCCATTGTAGTGTAATTATGAAAAGGAGTTTCCATGGCATTCATGATTAGACTCGAGCTGATTAAGTTTGGCATATGATGCATGCTTAGATTTTGACATGTTGCTCAGGCATGGCTACCTAAGAAGGAGGGTAAATTAGATATTTCAAAAACTAAATGACTAATATGTAGATTTGAATGATTTAAACTAAGCGATGTGCATGAAGGAAAACATGCAGAGTTTCATGCATAGATTTCCAAACTTTTTCAAAATTAAAGTAGCAGAAGACATCGATTAAATAGTTTAATCTACAATATGCATGTAATCAGATTACAAAACCCTACATTAAGGATCTATAATATGTCATGATGCAAATATAAATCTAAAATTAAATTAATTATAAGTGATATTGATCATATCAATATCTAGATCTAGAATAATTCTGGATCTAACCCTAGATCATATCTAGGTTATCAAGAAATCAGATCTCTTACCTTTGTGTGGGTCGAGAACTCTGTGGTTGATTTTCGTTATTGCCTTTGGAGCCGTATATGCATCCGACCTTTACAGGTGATCCACATGAGTCGCAGCATAGATCAAAGATTCGTCGAACGAAGATCCATTCGAAGTGCTAGCTTCTCATGGATCTCTCCTGATGGTCAATCAAGAACATATTCTCTGAATCTCTTGGACACTCCAAGAGATAAAGAATATGAGGAGGAATAAGGAAGAATTCCAACCCTTGGATCTCCCATAAATCAGAAAATAAAAATAAAGAAAAATAAATCCTAAGAGAAGATAAGTCTTCTCCTATAGGACATCAACGATTGATGTCCTAAAAACATCTCTATGTTAGGATAAGAGGAGACCTTCTCCTCTAAATTTTTTTTAAAGTTTCTAGATCTAATATTTTTTATTTTTATCATATAAAATTTTTATAAGAATTGAAGAAGAAAGGTTCTCCAAGAAATCCTAAGAGAAGACCTTTCTTCTCCTTTTCTTCTCTCATCAGGACATGATCAAATCATGTCCAAAAAGAACATCATGCCCCAACAACTTGAAGCACTTATCACCTCACCCTATTCCTCTCTCTCTCAAATTTTTATCACATAAAAATCATAAAGAATAAAGAAGAGAAAAAATACATTAAAAAAAATAAAGCGAAGACAATCTTCTCTTACCTTGTCTCTTCAAGACATCAACCTTTGATGTCTTAATTGAAGGCTCTTCTCCAAGAATCATGATGTCCCAAAACCTCCATGCCTTCTCCACCTTTTCCTCTAGTTTTTCATGAATTTTTTGAGATTTATTACATCCTCAAACTACCTTATAGAAGGCACCCCAAAAATATAAGGATGATTAGGTCAAACCTAGTCTTTTATGGACTCCTATGGGGCGTCCAACTCTTGGATGCCCCTTCCTTGATTTTAGGCATGAGAACCAAAAAACCAGTGCACAAAAATTTTAGGAGAAGGGTAGAGAAAAGGTTGGATGGCATGGGAAAAATATCCAAAAGGAGGGAAGAAGTTTTGGTCAAAGGGGACTCTATCAAATAGGAAACTAATCCTAACCACTTTCTAGTTTTGACTAAGTCAAAACAAATTCCTAAAGCAATGAGAAGTGGGGCATGGAGACTTTTTCTTAGGCATGGGAATTTATGTAAAACATCAAAAATAAAAGGTGTGGGCATGGGCTTTTAGGCGCAAGAGAAAGAGGGAGAGTCCCAGTCCAATTGGGACTCCTCTTGTTTGACTAGGTCAAAATATGTTTGAATCTAATTTAAATTCTATTTAAATCAGATTAAATGTAACTTAATTAAGAATGATCCTAGTCTAACTAGGAGCCTAATTAAATCAGATTAAATCAAGATTTAAATCTGATTTAAATCCTAAGTTAATTAGGCGTACCCAAGTCCTAATCAAATAAGGAATTATTCTTTCTTGCAATTAGCTTATCCAATAAATAATTAGACCAATTCTAATTGAATCTAATTTAATTAGACTTGATCTCAGCTTGATTGATCAATCAAATTGAGCCAATTAGCAATTCAATTGCTAATCGATCCTCCTGCAATACTTGCATTAGGTCAAACATCAATCGTATTGATAGATTGACCTTAGAACGATTCTCAATCATCGATTAACCATCTAATCAGGTTACAAGCTCTAATGTGTGTGACTCCATAGGTTTGAATCTAAGTTGATAGCATAGGAATCAATTTTTGTACCAATTGAAGTTACTATCTAGCAATGGTTTTCGACGTCCGGATAGGTCAAATATATGCAAAGCAACATTCTTAGAATCCTGACCCATGATTATCATATAATTCATTCCTATGACCAATAATACTCAAGATGATTTTGAGTATGCTGTCAAACACTCATACAAGTCATCTCTATTGTGTCTTAAAATTTTGCAAATTTCATGACACCTCACGAGGATTACCCAGGTCTAGGTTTTGCTAAATTGGAACATAGCAAGTCATTCTCTTCCTGAAGTTAAGCAGGAGTGGTCAATCTTATCTTGACTCACACACCGACTTCACAAGTATTTGATTGTACCTAAAAATCTTTTAAACCTATATTAGAAATATAAGTAGTCCAGTACTAAAGTATAATGAGTTGCTTGCAAGTTACCATGGTGATCTCAGGTCGAAGGGACACTTATATCCATTGGCCTTAGCTAGCTACTCTTGATAGTAGAGTGCTACATTGGTCACATTCAGTGCAGATGTACTCCTACATCTCATCTGAATGCCATACCAGTATCTCCATACCATTTGATTATAAGGACAACTAATGCATATGGCATACAGCAACCTACACTCGATAAGTTATCATCCTTGTTAATAACTTATCATTTGATCATAAACAATTTAAGAACCATCCAATAAATCCTTCTTTATCAATTGATTGTGGTTCTAAGAACTTCACCATAATTTAGGAGTTCATTTAAGAAAGATAGAACTTTTATGATGAATCGATCAAATAACTATTATTATTAGATAATTTATATACTAATTTCAATTATCTACCACTTAGTTGATTAGCTTTAGGATACATTTTTCAACAACTTCCACTTGGACTAAAGCCAATTATAATGATATCAAATATCCTATCTTCCACTTGAGTTCATAAAATTCCTTAGTTCTGAGGCCTTAGCAAATGGGTCAGTCAACTTCTCCTTTTACATCGATCTTATAAAGATCGACGTCACTCGGATCTAATATCTAAGGTGAAAGCGAAGTAGAATATGCTTATCCTTTAGTTCTTTAGCCTGAGCTTTGGCTCCAGTGCTACGATAGGACTGGACCATTAGTGGAGGGTACCACTCTCGATCAGCTAATAAACCTCAGCAACTGCGCAGCTTACATGACAGCATCATATGCCACAATGTACTCTACATCACTAAGTGAATAGGCTAAAGTATACTACTTGAAACTTTTCCAGCAGATTGCTCCTATAATTAAGGTATGATCCGACATTCTCTTGTTGTCATCTTGTTTTGACTAAAATTAAAACATCCACATATTTTAAGTCAGTACTTTCATATTTGAGTCATTGAATCTTAGTATTTTTCAAATACTTAAGGATTGTCTATACAATCTTTCAGTGGCTCTCACTTGGATTAGACTGGTATCTACTCACTACCTCTAGTGAGTATACCATGTCTGATCTCGTACATGGAAAAATAAGATTCCAACTAAACCTTTATTCCTTGCGATGCTGGAATGCCATTTTCGATTAAGAGAATTTTATCCTCAAATAATACAAGGAATAACACTACAGAACATTTTGCCTAATTACAAATGCAGGGTTTGTCTTTGTTCATAACAAAGACATATGTTCAAAACGTATGTTCAAAAATTGAGATTATAGCCAAACGGGCCTTACAGGTCTTTATCTTCTCGTCTGCGCTACTCTGATCCTTTGAAAATCCATTCACACTCAATGAATTTTATCCCTTCAGGTGAATCAACTAGTGTCCATATACTATTGATTTTCATGGACTTCAATTTGGATCATGTGGCTCCAAGCCACTTCTCAGAGTTAGACCACTGCATTGTATCCTTATAGGTGATCGAATTCTTATTATTCTCATCGAGGTCAACAGGATCATTATCTCGGACCTAGATACTAAAGTATCTATTCGGCTAACGCAGTACTCTACCGGATCTCCTTAAAGATGATACTTTAATGAGCTTTGGATTTAATCTGATCAAATCCGATTTTGTAAGTTTACTAGATTACGTTAGTTCTTTTCTACCAACCAAACTTCTCCGAGTTCAACTTGACAGGCATCAGTTCCTTCTCTAAGGAACTTCTTTCCAAAAGAAATGCCCTACTGCTGAAGAACATCTCATGTTCTTCAGTATGGTATAATTAATCACCCTTAAATATCTATTGGATCAGGATCCAAGTTTAACTATGTGCAAATATTTGATATAGACCGATCAACTCCAAATCCGAAAGTGAGAGAGTCTAGGTCTACGCTCGATCCATATCCCATATGAAGTCTATGCAACAAATCCATTCGGTATAAATTTTTAGAGTAAAACAAGTAGTCACAAGAGCATAACCCTGAAGCAGGTAGACTAGTGAACCCTATCATGAATCGAACCATGTCTAACAAAGTTCAATTTCTTCTTTTAGATACACTATATTCTAAAAAAAAATTTACTGAGAGAGAATCCAATTCTCTCCTAGATATGTCACAAACTCACTGAATAAGTATTCGCCTCCTTGATCTGATCGAAGAATTTTAATACCTTATCCAGTTTCTTTTTCTATTTTATTATTAAATTATTTGAATATTTCAAATGATTCATCCCAGATACACCCATGTCCAGATAGATCATCTGTAATAAAATATCAATATCTTTCTTTGGCACTTAAGTTCATAGGTCCACATACATCACTATGTATGAGACTTAGAACTTTATGGGCTCCTTCACCTTTTCTAGTAAAAGATAACTTTATCATATTCCCAAGAAGATAAGATTCATAGGCTATCAATGATTCACAATCATTGATGTCGAGATTTCTCTCTCAAGCTAACCCATTTATCCTATTCTTGTCAAGATGACTAAGTCTATAATGCCAAAGATAGATATCCATGACATAATCTAACTTGGGTGTGAACATTATGCTTAACAGGCTGTGTAAATGTTAAATGTCATTTCTTTATTGTCCATGTATTATTATAACATTATTCACAATAATATCACAACAATCCTCTTTATTGATAAATGATAACCATCTTTGGCTGAAAGGAATAGAGAACACATTTATCATAAAGATGGACAATAGTGACAATTTCTCAAAATGACATTTTTGATAGGATTGGAATAGGACTTTCATCCAAAATGTTTAGGTATTTCTCACTATTTTCAAACATTCCCTGTAGTTCTTGCAACAAATTGCATAGAACTATTGATATCTCATACCCAGGTAGCAGAATTTCATACATAGAAATTTTAAGATGTTATCTAATAAAATCTTTGATAAGCAACTCTTGCTCATTTCCTATGTTCAGCCTATTATGGTCAAAGGACCAAGACAATTCTTCTTCCTATAATCCTGTTTCTAATAGTAGAAGCACTATGCCTGATTTGGATCAATTTTGGACTAATTATTTTTACTGGGCTAAGAGGCCCCAGTACGAATCTATTCATACTACTGAATCAAATTCAACTTTCGATACTAATTATCGAAGTTAGGTTCCATAAGTCATCACTATCTAACAGTGATAAGAGCAATTAAGGTTTAGCTTTATTCTGAGAAAAGAGAATAATGACCTAAGTATATGAATTATATTAAGCCTAGAGATTTGGACTTTAGTCTAAAGGTCCTTCCACTATTTTATTCGAACTGATAGCCTCTACCTTCAATTCAAAAAAATATCCTAATTTCTTGTGGGTACTAGAATCCACATAGATTGCACACAAGCCCAACTATAGTTGGTCAACCCATATATATCTAAGGATAGGTTCATAACTAATTATTTCTCTAAATAATTTTTAGTAATTTAATTTTGCCCCAGAAACCTAATCAGTAGGCTAGGGCCTCCACTGCAAGGATCCGATTAGGTCCAACCATTAACATGAGCATACTTGGTGCATCTAACTAACGAATGATTAAGCCCAACTATGGTTTGTCAACCTAAACACATTAGAGAGACACATCCAAGTCGTCATATGATAAATGATAATTTCATTAGTCAACAAGCACTAAGCCTATGGGCCTCCATTGATTATTGAGTTAATGGACCCATTATCAAACACCTTAATGGGAGGCTATGACTCAATTATCTCCATAATTTTATCATTTTAAGGACCTAACACTAATACAAAAAGAGCCTATAGTAGCGCATACTATGGCAGTAATTTTCAAAATTACTACAATAGAGTCTACAGTAGCAGTTACAAGAAACTACTGCTTAGGTCTGACCTATAGCAGCGGTTACAACAAACTGCTGCCATAGTCCAACCTATGGCAGCAATTTTTTATAACCACTACCATAGGTCCGATCTATAGCAGTGGTTTCTTATAACCACTGTCATATGTCAGACCTATAGCAGCGATTTCTTGTAACCGCTACTATACGTCGATCTATAGCAGTGGTTGTTTGTAACCGCTATAATATATTTTTTTCTTATTTTTTATCTAAATAATACATAATTTTAAAATTTAATGCTCATCTTCATCATTCATTATCTAAATAATTATCATTAGTATATCATCATAAAAGATCATCTCGATCTTTTGGTCCTAGGTTCATCGATTAGAAAAATTTGATTTCGACGACCACGAACGATGATGCGATGATCTGATACATGGAGACCTCTGATAGATCTAAAAATCTACAACAATGATCTCAGTTATATTTGTAGAACAATCAAAGTTTCACTTCAATCAAATATTATTATCTTGGTCAATTTAGTATATGTTAATTTTGATCGTTAAATGATAAACGAATGATCAAAGGACCAGACGGTGTCCGATTATGAGATAATTTATTTTATAAATGATCTTGGCTACTACTTTAATCATTTTTTATAGTGGTGATTATAAAATTCAACTTGTGAGATTAAGAATGATCTAAAACTATACGTCTCCTGATAATCATTCTTAAACTTCGTTGGTTGTTATATATATGCTCGTGTTTTTACAATATCTGCTTAACGTGAAGAATTCATATGAAAATAATTTAAATTTTACTATCATCACTATATAAAAATGATTAAAATCATAGCAAATATCATTTAACTAAAAAATTATCTCATAATCGATCGTCGTTTAGCCTTTTGATTGCTTGTTTCTAATTTAACAACTGAAATTATTCCGTACTAAATTAACTATGATAACAATATTCGATTGAAGTAAAACTTTGATAGTATGCTACAAATATAATCGAGATCATCAATGCAGATTTTTGGATTAATCAAAGGTCTCCATCTATCAATCATCGCATCATCATTCGTGATCATTGAAATCAAATTTTTCTGATCAATGAAGTTAGGGCCATCGGATCGAGGTGATCTTTTGTGATGACACTTTAATGATAATTATTTACATAATTAATGATGAAGAAGAGTATTAAATTTTAAAATTA
>QRFJ01001998.1:0-75205 GCA_006176705.1 Cocos nucifera | reverse complement strand
CGGTGAGATAGAGAATAATTTCCTTAATCTAGCACTTGAAGGTCGCCTCCAAATGGGCCTACTTCAGCAATTTTCATATGGGAATAAAATCAAACACATGTATAAACAAGCATGAGGATAGAAAACAACAATGAATTGATGCAGAGAGGGGAGAGAGAGAGAGAGGCGCAGAAGAGGCATACGTACTTCTCTTCGCAAGCGGGGATGAAGGGGTCATCATTTGTAGGGGTATCACCGGTGGACCTTATCGCCGATGAGCTTTTTGCGGAGGATCTAGTGAGACGAGAGCGGACCTGTTGGTGGAAAAAGCCTGTCGATGGAGGAAGGAGGCCGACGGTGATCAGTCTAGGGCATTGAATGATTAGTTTAGGAGAAAAGGAAAAGAAGGCGGAAAGGGAAATATATCCAACGCGAGAAGGAAAAAACGAAAATTGCCGCAAAAGAAATCACTCGTGTATTCTTTTACGGTAATATTTTATATCACCTAAAAATTTTATCTTTTTGAGCGAATTTTCTACCGCTGTAAAAAATTTTATCGCTAAACATCATTTTTCTTATAGTGCTAATTTAACTTCAACCTATATTTTAAATTTTAATTTTTAGCAAATTCGAAATAACTATTCACAAGTACTATTCAACCTTCTAAATTTTTAAATCTAAATTATATTATTTTAATTTCTAGGAACACATGACCATCATTGCACCTATCCTACTTTCCCTTATATCTATGTCACAAATTTCAAAGGCCCCACACCAGATTTTGTTGTACATCACGAACAGCTATATAATACTATATTATATCTAATGTATTATCTTCCTCCCTCCTTTAGGATTATGCTAAAATCTTCTTTGTTGAATTTATAACTTTTGTCAAGTTTTTTGAAATCTTCAAAATTTTTAATTTTTTATAAAAAAATTGGTTAAAACAATTAATAAAAAAATTATTTTTTCTTAATTTATAATTAATAATTAAGAAAGAAATATAAGATCTGACAAATTTATAATTATTCATCATATGTATTGGTGTTATAATTCTTTGCTATCTTGTTCGATCGGACTGAAGAATAAATTAAAGAAAAAATGTTTATTTTCTTATATTGATAAGTACTTTGTAACTAGATATGTTATATCTTATGCATTTTCTTCTGCTTGTCCTTCCTTTTCGAAATCGCCATTTTAAAATCGATCATCATTCTCTATAGAACTGTTTGATCAATTATACTGTTAGAAGTGAGGCTCATTTTACTTTGTTGTTGAGATCGCATAAGCATATCACTTTCGGCTTGACTATAATCATCAACTAAAGGCTCTATGATATGTTTTCTTGATTTTTCCATAATATCTGCAATAATGTATCAAATACAACATCTAGATTAGTGGTAATTCAATAATAGTAAACAAAAAGAAATATAGTAATTAAAAAAAAAATCTAACATATGATAGTAAAAAAAAATTAGAAGAAACTCAATATAAGTAAAATCATAAACCATTATCAGATACATCATCAAAAAAAAATATACTTTATTGTAATTAATTAAAAATTAAATGCCTTTAATTAGCAGGTTGCATCTCTTCTTCCATATTATCAGCTTCAACTTCCTCAATATCAACTAATATTCCATCAATATTTCTTCTAACCCAATTGATGGTTTAATTCTCTAAGTTTGTGGTCAAAAGTTGAGGCCCACTTTCCATGCTCAAATCAAAGGCACCTCTAGGTATTATCTATCTTAGAATAAACCATTGACGATTTTTAGAATCTTGGACAAATATTACCTATTCAGCTTGTGATTGAAACACAAATGGCTTATCATTTAAGTCATCGCTAGTGTATCTCAACCAAGAAAAATTAATAATAGTAAATTCCAAGCACTACTATAGAACTGGGCTTAGGTAGCAGTTTGTAACTGCTGCCGTAGTCCAAAAAATTGCTGCTATAAACTATGACAGCGGTTAGCTAATCACTGCCACTGTAGCCATCGCCGTAGGTCTATGGCAGTAGTTATTATAGTGGTTATTAAAATCGCTGCTATATAGATCCTATTGCGATGGTTTTTGAATCACTGCCATAGGCTTGTTTATGACAGTAGTTATAAAACCGCTGTTATAGACAAACTATGACAGCGATTATGAAACCACTGCTATAGTCTTATTTATGGAAGCGGTTACGTAACCGCTGCCATAGGTCTAATGCAGCAATTGACATATTGTCTACGGCAACAGTTGGCATATCTACGGCAGCAGTTATAAAACCACTGCCGTAGCTTTTGAATAATTAAAAAATATAAAATTTTTAATTTTTTATATATTTTATCTGATAAATGCAGAGATATATTGTTGATCCTAAGATTGATTTTGATGATTCCAAAATATTGAGTATATTATGTATCTAATCATGTGTTTCAAGAATGTGTGTAGGATTTTTCAAGTATCCAAAATGAAGAATTTTTCTCAAGAATAAATCCTCTCAAGATGCCATGCCAAAATACTTAAAAGAGTAAATTTACACATATTTGGATGGCTTGGTATGAAGAAAGTATGATTGAAAGAAGAAAAATTAAAATTGAAGTAAGCAATTATGTTTAAAAGAGTTTGGAGCCAAGAAACTCGAGTTTGGAAGGTAAAATATTGAAGAAAAATGAAGTCAGAATTTTTCGAGACATCTCGGATTTTTTTCGAGAGCTCTCGAATGGTCTAGCACAATGAAACAGTTTTCTGGCACAGTCTCGAGTAATCTCGAGTTGAACTCAAGACGTCTTATTCTTAGGAGACAGAAACTTCATTTCTGTGCTTTGAGAATGAGAAGTCTCGTAGATTTCTTGAGAGGTCTCGCAATTCTGACGAGATGACTCATAAAAAATTGAGAGGTCTCGAAATCTGATAAGAGATCTCGTGAAAAATCGAGAGATCTCGATCTACACGGACAACCTTCAACGAATAGTTTTCCAACAATTATTTTTCGATCCTAACGGCTATTTCAGAGCTTTCGATGGCTAAGAACTCTCACTCCAACCTTCTCTAAAGATATTTAAAAGTGGAGAATCAATTGAAAAAAATAGAAGAAAGAGATAAAAGGATTTAGAGAGAGAATCTTTCAAATTTTGTGAGGAACATTGAATATCCAAAGAAAAAAAAAGAGAGGAGTGTTGTACACAGATTTCAGCAAGCCTTCAAAACAATCTTCTCCAACATCTTCCACATCCTCTCAAGCATAATTTGAAAAAAAATCTAAGCTTCAATCGAGCACATTATCAGGCTTGTTCTTTAGGATTTAAAAGAGCTTATACTCTATTTTTTATATTGTGCTAAAACTTTACTTTGTATTTTTTGATTTCTTTACAAGTTTCTTTGGAGAAAAGAAACTTGGGGTTTAGGTCCATCTAAGTCCGAAATTGGATATTGTAGATTTTGGTTGGTGATCTCAAAAAACTAATTGGGTTGTTAGTAAACCCGAAAAACTAACAGGTATTAGGTTTTAGGTTGGTGCTCCTATGAAAACCAACTAGGTTTGTTTGTGAGTCTAGAAAAACAAAATACACTATAATCAAGGATAGATTATAGTGAAATTCTCAAAGGAAGCTTGAGGAGTGGACGTAGGAGCGGATTGCTCCGAATCCACTATAAATCTTTGTATGTTTGTGTTGTGCTTTTTTCTTCTAATCTCTCTATGTACTTTGCATGCTTATAATTCTTACTTTACTTTCATAGTTTGATTTTGTTATCTTAATTTCGCTGCTCATATTATATACATCTCATCCTCACCACTTAGATTAAAATCAAAGCACATAATTGCTTAGAGTTAAATTTGGCCAAAGCTTTTATAAGAATCCAATTCACCCCCCCCCCCCTCTTAGGGTTGCTACCTCTGAACAACAATTTGGTATCAGAGCAGGTGCTTTATTATTGATTATTGACCTAACTGTCTAGAGCTAAAAGATCTATGGCAACCCAAAATGGAGTCCTTATTTAATGAAGGATATTCTATAGATTGACCTCCACTTTTTAATGGCTCACAATTATAGTTATTGGAAAGCTACACATGCGCAATCTTCATACAAGCACATGATTATAACCTTATGAAATATTATTATCGAATGGCTCGCACACCCACAAAGCATTGAAAGAGCATGATAAAAAAATGGCCCAACTTAAATGCTAAGGCCATGAATATACTTTATTGCTCCTTTGGAGTTTAAATATATTTAATGCAATTTCTTCATGTATTTCAGCAAATCAAGTATGGAAGAAATTGAAAAGAATTTATGAGGAGAGCAAATCAAATAGAAGAATCAAGTTCCCAAGAAGAAAAAGAAGCTCACCCCAACATATGCCTCATGTCTCATGAAGGATGAAAAGAAGAAAAAAAAAAACAAAAGAAGAAAGAATGCATCAATTAAGGGAGAGCAAAGTAAGGAAAAAGAAAAATGAGAAAGAGGAAGAAAATGCTGTAAATCTTTGCCTCATGACCAATGAAGATGAGGTAAATTCAGAAAATTCTTCTCAATTTATATTTGATTAATTGTTTGAAGCCTTTAATGATTTAATGGATGAATACAAAAAACTAAGGCTAAAAAATAAAGAGCTTAAAAGATCTAATCTTCTTTTGGATGATGAAAAGAGTAATCTATTGAATGAAAAAGAAGATATCTTAAGAGAAAAGAATGCTTTAGCTAAAGAAAAGGAAGAACTTCTCAAATCCAAAAAAAATTTAGTTAAAGATAAGAATAAACTCTTAATTGAAAAAGAGGATTTTATGAAAGAAAAGAATAAGAGTGTGATTGAAAAAATAAATTATTGAAGGAAAAGAAATCTTTGATTGAAGAAAATAAAAAATTTTCAATTCTGAAAAATTTCTTATGGAAGAAAATGAAAAACTAAAAAAAAAATTGAAAACTTGAAGCTTATGCTCGAAAAATTTACTATTGCATCTCAAAAGCTTCAAGCAATTTTAAATAATCAAAAGGCTATTTTTGATAAGGCAAAAATTAGCTTTAATCCCTTAAGAAAATAGAAATTTGTTAAGAATATGTTTAAAAAAGCTTCAACTGAAAATCAGTCAATTAAATGCTTTAAATGCAATAAAACTGGCCATAAAATTTTTGAATATAATTTTAAAAGAATTGGCCATACTTTAGTTAGACAAATTTGGATTCCAAAAGAAACCTTAAATACTAACTCCTATGGACCCAAGATGGCTTGGGTACAAAAAATTATGAAGTAATTTTGCAGGTATACCAAGGATCCAATGAAGCTAAAAGAACAAAATTTTTATGGATGCCTTGAAAATAAAAATAGATGGATGGTGCTGTTTGGAAAAATCTAAACAATTCTCACACCATACCATCTTTATTTACTAAATATATTTTAATTATTAATTAGCATAATTATTAAGTATATTTGATTGATTTTGATGATTTGTCATTACTTAAAATGATCATACTCTATGAATTGAAAGTTTGATATATTAACTTTAATGATTTGTTAATATGTATGCATATGATAACTCCTTTCATGTTTTGATAAGTATGATTGATTTTGATACTTGCAATAATTTAAATGCTTTGATTTTAAAGATTAATATGCTCTCCTCTATATATCATGCTATGGATGAAATGGTTTATTTTGAAATTCAGCATAATATTTTAAGTCTCTTCATATCAATTTTATAATTAATGAATTTAAATTAAAAGATTCTTATTGGATATGAATGTTTTAAATTTCTAACTATTCATAGAGAACTTTAGTTTTAATTATTTGATATCAAATAACTTACTATTGTCATGTATCTGATTGATTTATCTTTTGGTAAAAAGAGAAGAATGTCTTTGTTTCAAATATGATTTTATATAGCTATATGTTTGATATGATATCATTTGAAATAAATTCAAAAATACATACCTTTTCGAAACCTAATTGCTTGATATTTCTTATGAAAAGGAAGAAATGATCTTTTTGAAGAATGACTGAAAATTTTTTTCTGATTTGCCTTAACTAATTTGCTGATATCAATTCAAATTGATTTATTATTCTAAATTCTTAAACTATTTAATTTGAATCAATTCATCTTGATTTAATTCAAAACTAAAATCATTAGTATTAAGCTGAATTTGCAAATTAATCTTTAAATGGTATTAAACCAAGAAAATCATGATTTGATCTAAAACTTAGTTTAATTGGTATCAAGAAAATCTTTCAAAGAAATGACTTTGTTTGTTAAAGTAAGAAAGAAAAAATATTAAAGAAGTAATCATTTAATAAAAAAAGATTTTTGAAATTAAAAATATATTTTAAATTTTAAAAATTTGAATTTAGTGGTTAAATTCATGTTGAATTTGCTTGATTTGAAATAAAGAAGGGAAGAAAGTTGAAAAGTAAATTAATCCTGCTATAAGTATGAAAAATAGGGAGAGAGATATTTTCTAACTTGATTTGATTGCTCTATCTTGTTTCTGGATAATTAGTTAAAGTTAAAAGAAGTTTGAGATATATTCTTACTCCAAATAAATTGATTTTGATACATTCTTATAATTTTAAAGCTCATTTATAAATATAATACTTAACTTTTCATGTGCCAATCTTTTAAACATGATTTACATGATTATTCTTGGTAAACGACTAGAGTTAAAGTAAATTTACAGCATATTCCTGCTCAAAAATGAATTTCTAAACTCAATTTTGAAACTCATTTAAAAATTCAAATTTGATTCTAAATTTTTGATGTGCATTGCAAAATCTTTTTGAATTATTTGTTTTGAAATAATTTTTACTCAAAGCAATGAATTTAAAAATATGACTATCTTTTGCTTTGATATTCTTCATTTTTCTTTGCTCGATACATCTCCGATACATATTTTTTTCGAGCTTAATTGACTAAAATTTCTTAAGAAAAGAAAAGATTGAATATTAAAGTATACATTATGCTTAATTTCATGATCAAATCTTTTGAAAAACTCTATTCCTCTTAAAACTTAAAAGTGCATATTTGAAAATCTAAATAAAGATCATATTCATTCAAAAAAAGGGAAAGCATATAATATTTAAATTCAAGCTAATTTTTTAAATTAAAATAAATATTTGAAACTTATTTTGAGTTAAATGATAAATTTTCAAAAGGGAGATGTTTCATTTAAATTGATTTCATGAATTTAATACATCTCTCAATTTAATGCTTTGATATTGATTTTGATGACTCATATGAATTAATTTTCTGAACTTAATACAATTCTTACTTTGATACAGTCATATTATTGATTTTGATGATTATTTTTTATTTCTTTTCCATGAGTTTTTTTATGCTGTCAAAAAGGAGGAGAGGAATGTTGAGTATATGCTTAAAAAAACTCAATGAATTATATTGATGCTTGAAATAAAAACTTAATACTCACTGATATGAATTAAAATATTTTTTATGAGTATATTAAATATGTGCAATGAACCAAAAGAATAATTGCAAATATTCATGAAGCACTCATTCATGTGTTTAATCTATACTTCATGATATTTTTTAGCAAAATGCATAGAAATACATTATTTGCTTTTATTGTGCATATACTAAAGATTTTGTCATCATCAAAAAGCGAGAGATTGTTGACCCTGAGATTGATTTTGATGATTCCAAAATATTAAGTATATTATGTATCTAATCATGTGTTTCAAGAATGTACGTAGTATTTTTTAAGTATCCAAAATAAAAAATTTATCTCAAGAATAAATCCTCTCAAGATGCCATATCAAAATACTTAAAAGAGCAAATTCACACATATTTGGATGGCTTGGTATGAAGAAAGTATGATTGAAAGAAGAGAAATTAAAATTAGAGAAAGCAATTATGTTTAAAAGAGTTTGGGGCCAAAAAACTCAAGTTTGGATGGTCAAGCATTGAAAAAAAATGAAGTCAGGATTTTTTGAGATGTCTCAATTTTTTTTTGAGAGCTCTCGAGTGGTCTAGCATAATGAAATAATATTCTGGCATAGTCTCGAGAGGTCTCAAGTTGAACTCGAGACGTCTCGATCTCAGGAGATAGAAACTTAGTTTTTATTCTCTGAGAGCGAGAGGTCTCATGATTTTGGCGAGATGTCTTGTGAAAAATCGAGAGGTCACGAAATCTGATGAGAGATCTTATGAAAAATTGAGAGGTCTCAATCTGCACGGACAGCCTTCAATGAATAATTTTCCAATGATTATTTTTCGATCCCAACGGCTATTTCAGATCTTCCAATGGCTAGAACTCTTACTCCATCCTTCTCTAAAGATATTTAAAGGTGGAGAATCAATTGAAAAAAAAGAAAGAAAGAAAGAGATTAAGGGATTTAGAGAGAGAGTCTTTTAGATTTTGTGAGAAACATTGAATATCCAAAGAAAAGGAAAAAGAGAGGAGTGTTGTGCATAGATTTTAGTAAGCCTTCAAAGCAATCTTCTCCAACATCTTCCATATCCTCTCAAGCACCATTTAAAGAAAAGCCAAGCTTCAATCGAGCACATTATTAGATTGTTCTTTAGGATTTAAAAGAGCTTATACTCTATTTTTTATATTGTGCTGAAACTTTACTTGTATTTTTTTGATTTCTTTACAAGTTTCTTTGGAGGAAAGAAACTTGGGATTTAGGCTCGTTCAAGTCTGGAATTGGATATTATAGATTTTGGTTGGTGATCCTAGAAAACCAACTGAGTTCTTAGTGAACCTAGAAAACTAACGGTGTTAGGTTTTGGTTGGTGCTCCTGTGAAAACCAACTAGATTTGTTTGTGAGTCTAAAAAAATAAATACACTATAATCAAGAATAGGTTATAGTAAAACTCTCAAAAAAATCTTGACGAGTGGACGTAGGAGCGGATTACTTCGAATCACTATAAATCTTTGTGTTTGTGTTGTGCTTTTTTCTTCTATCTCTCTATATACTTTGCATGCTTATAATTCTTACTTTACTTTCATAGTTTGATTTTGTTATCTTAATTTTGCTACTCATATTATATACATCTCATCCTCACCACTTAGATTAAAATCAAAGCACATAATTATTTAGAGTTAAATTTGGCCAAAGCTTTTATAAGAACCTAATTTACCCCTCCCTCTTGGGTTGCTACCTCTGGGCAACACATTTGTCCTTTAAATTAATGTCTAAATACTAAGTTAGACTTCACAAACATAAGTGCTGGAGATCTTTGGATGAATTGTAAAAAAAGTTTCTCATTAATTTGACCATAAAATTTACTTCTAAAACTCAATACTTAGTGATACTGTCTAAGCTTTTGATTTTAAATTATAAAGCTATTTTTGTGAAGGAGGATCTCAATGAAACATGGTAATTAATCTAGACTAGTATGACATTGCTAAGGAACTAGCAATAAGTAAGTTAGAGGGTGTGATAATATCATAAATTTATTAATAAAAATATTAATTTATTAATTAATTTATATTTATTTTTAAAAATTAATATTTTTATTAATTTTAATAAAGAAAATAAATTTATCAATAAAAAGATCCCATTTTTTTGGTTATAAAGAAATAAATTTTAAGTCAATCCGATTTAAAATGAATTTAATATAAATTTTTAAAGAAATAAAAATAAAATAAAAATAAAAATTAAAGGAAAATGAAAAATGGCTCAGCTGGCTCAAGCTGTCGTGCCATATCAGTCGGCACGTCCAATTGCGTCGAGCCAAGCCACCAAGCCATTGTTAGTCGGCACGCCCAGCTAGCCAGCCCAGAAAGCGAAGCCAACCCGCATTCAGAACCTAGCCCATGCACGTCAGCCTGCTAGCCTCTATTCGATTCATGGAATAGTGTAGACTGCCAGCTTAGCAATAACCAGTGAATCAAGAAATGCCATGTGGTAGACCAAGACCTCTAAGAGGTTTACAACATTTTATCGCGGTGCATGGGGTATTCTTGTCATTTCACTCATCGAAACATGCCTGTCGATTGATTGTGGTGTGCGGTACGGTTGGTCCATGCGATCCTTGGGAATAGTGTGAGGATTTATGGTGCATCCAAGCCTTAGAAGGCCACGAAAGGAGTCACGATGATGGCTCCGGGGATTCTAGGGGCTTGGTTGGTACTTCGGAGATCTGGGATGCAAGGTGAAGCAAAGAACCAAAGTCGGAGAATCAAGACTGTAGAAAAAAGATTTTCTGTAGGTTAGCCAACTCAGTTCAAAACTGAATCGGCTAAGTCTTAGAGCACATGCAAAATATAGAGCTGCACGTTCGGGACTACTGGCATGACACAGAACTAGGTCAGCTTGATCTATTTTGGGCTAGGGTTTGGGTTGATCCTAGGGGTCTTAAGGCTTGGTTTGAGAGGTCTTAAGGGAGATAATTCATGTATGGATTCGGTCTAGATCCAAAGGATGAGAGCATGGAAGACATGGGTGTACATGGGCTCGGTCAGTGCTTTCATGTATTGGATTAGCTAGGGAGTTTTTTGGTCATGCCTAATGGCTATGTATAAATACATAGGTTGTATTAGGATTTCATAATGCTGTAAAATACAGACCTTTTCTTTCTCAACTCTCTTCTTCTCTTCTCTTTAGAATTGCTGCCCTAGGGTTCTTGAAGAAGGCCTAAAGAAGGGGGGCGTCTCCCTCAAGTCCAAGGAGGGAGGCGCCCCATCATAGATCTAGGTGGAGGATTGGTGGTGTGCTACCCATAGAGAACGTCATAGGTTTTTTCAGGTCTGTGCTAAAGATCAGGGGCTTCTGCAATATGGTATCTGAGCTTGTGATGCCAAGGATGATTGGCATTCAAGCGATATCGTGGAACATCAATTGGTATCAAAGTGAGGTGATGCCAATTGATGCACTTACATTTGGTATCAGAGCCAAGTTTCAGAGCTTGATGGTGCATGGAAGGAAAGGAGAAGTCGTACAAGGTGAAATCAAAAATCTACACAAGGATTCCACGGTATGTCTCAAATCTATCTTTGTTATTATTGTAGTTTGGCCAATCAGGAGTAGCGGATTGAAGTTGGAGGTTGAGAGGATTAACGAGAAGAGATTTTCTAGGGGTGGAAGGATTTGGTGCATGATTTGCTGATCGATCTTGGTGAAAAGGTAGGGGTGTATGATGGTTATGTGATAGGCAGGGAGCGTTGGAGTGCTACAGTAGCGCTTTTCTGAAGATGCAGGACTAAGAGAGGCTCGACGATGCAGCAGTCGGGGGGGTATCTGAGCAAAGAGCATCAAGATTCTCTAGGAAGATGGGCAGTATAGGACTGTTGAAGGGAGGTTTTCCAAGGGGTAATGGCCGAAGGAAGGCTGAAGAAGCAACTATATGTCCTTCGATGTCTGAAAGGTAGGAAGTAGTCAAAGATATATTCAGCAATTCGACCAGAGCATGGATTTGCGAAGCCTTGAGAGTGATGAAGATGGATGATCCATGGAGGTCCAATAGGTTAGGACTGGATGGCTGTAGAGTGACATAGAGACGAGTCAGGGGGCACTGGAGTGTTGCAGAAGCACTACCTTAGAGGCACAGGAGCTGAGAGAGGCTTGGCGGTGCAGTAGTCAAGGAGTGTATCTCAGCAAATGGTGTTAGGGGCTTCTCAAGAAAATTGGAAGTAGATCTTAGGGAGAGCCAGGAGGTCTCAGAGAGTGCCAGGAGGTCTCAGATAGCTGGGAGTATCATGGATTAGGTTTTTTTTTGCAGGGGCACCAGGGAGAGTCATGGTTCAGGTGGAGGATGGTTCTCCGAGCGTAATTGAAGCGATGGCTAGTATAGGAGTAGAAAAGAAGGACTAGGGTGAAATTTTCTAGGGTTCATTCACTGGATTCAGAAGAGTTAGATGAGCTCTTAGGTTTTGGAGGTACTCGTAGATTGCGAAGGTATCCGAGATAGCTTCAAAGGGGTCCGTGGAGTGCGGAGGGTTCGAAGAGGCAATGACGGTGTTCGAGGTGCAGTGGCAGGCTCAGCAGTGCAGCATTGGATGGTTGGCCTCAAGGGACTCGATGATAGAGTCAACTTCTGCAGCAACAGGTGGACTTCGGATATAGGTGGAGCTTCGTAGTGGTGGCTTCACAAGTGGAGAGAAAATTTGACATGAGTTCAGAGCACTGGTGATGCACAGTTCCAAGTGGAGCAGCGTATGCAGGTGGATAGGCGTAGCTCTGAGGAGATCATGTCAGGTGGTATAGCATGTGTTGGTGCAAAAATGTTGTAGGTTTTCCAGGAAAGTGTAGAGAAAGTGATGCAACTGCTAAGTAGAAGGGATCCTATAATTCCAAGATGGTGCCAAGAAACAAGCACAGGTCTTCAGCAGCAGAGGTGGTCATCTCAGAAGGCTCAAGGGTGCACAACAGCTGAAGAGGATTGGCGGAGATGATGTTTGCACAGGTGCTGTCGAGTGCGCAGGGACAGCGAGAATGTGCAGGAGGTCATTGCCATGGGGTTTGCCAAGGCTTGGGGCACCAAGGTGAAGATTGTGAGAATTTATGGTGCTTCCAAGTCTTAGGAGGCCATGGGAGAAGTCACAATGATGGCTCCAGGGATTCTAGGAGCTTTGTTGGTGCTTCGGAGATCTGGGATATAAGGTGAAGCAAGAAACTAAAGTTGGAGAATCAAGACTACAGAAAAAAGATTTTCTACAAGTTAACCAGCTCAGTCCAGAATTAGGTCGGCTAAGTCTCAGAGCATAGGCAAAATAGAAAGCTGCACGTTCGAGACTGCTGGCACGACACAGAACTAGGCCGGCTCAGTTTTAGATTGAGCCGACCCAGTAGAACTTAGCCGGCTTAGTGCTGAGACTGAGCCAGATTTGTGCTGAGACTGAGCCGGGTAGAGTTACATGAGGATCTATTTTGGGCTAGGGTCTGGGTTGATCCTAGGGGTCTTCAGGCTTGGTTTAAGAGGTCATAATGGGGCTAATTCATGTATGGATTGAGTCTAGATCCAGAGGATGAGAGCATGGGAGACATGGGTGTACATGAACTCGATGAGTGCTTTCATATATTGGGTTAGCTGGAGAGTTTTTTGGTCGGGCCTAATAGCTATGTATAAATACATAGATTGTATTAGGGTTTCATAATGCTGTGGAATACAGACCTTTTCTCCCTCAACTCTCTTCTTCTCTTCTCTCTAGAATTGTCATCCTAGGGTTCTTGAAGAAGGCCTAGAGAAGGGGGGCATCTCCCTCAAGCCCAAGGAGGAAGGCACCCCATCATAGATCCAAGTGGAGGATCGGTGGTGTGCTGCTCATAGAGAATGTCATAGGTTCCTTCAGGTCTATGCTAAAGATCAGGGGCTTCCACAACATGGTATCGGGACTTGTGATGCCAAGGATGATTGGCGTTCGAGCGATATCATAGAACATCAATTGGTACCAGAGCAAGGTGATGCCAGTTGATGCATCAACAAATAGTAAGTGCATGATCAGACGGCTGTGGTCACTTGCAGTCAAGATCAGATGGCTGTGATGATTTCTGGATTTAATCAAACTCTATCAGCTTCATCTATGCCATCGAACGACAGCACTCACATTTGGCATTAATCCAACAGTTCAGAGTGCTCCTGGTGGTGATTAGGACACCTAGGCATGCAATCAATGGCCTAATTTCTTCCATCAATGCACGACCAATGGCCAGAATATTTTCCGACTCAATCTAGGCTGATAAAAACTCTATTTTTGGTATTTTTTGAAGCCTTGGATCACCATCTGACAGCCAGAATGCATAGAATTTCACAAGAGACGTGATCCAATGATTTTATACTATTTTCTTCAACAAACATAGATCTATACCAAGTATTTAGTCTTGTATTGCCTGATAACAAAGTCTCTAGTCCTCCAACACCTATTTAAAGGATCCCAAGCTTCCAGAGTTCAGTGTCTTAGATTAAGATGAAGCTTTGGTATAGGGTAGAGCCAGGCTTTTGGTTAATGGCTACTTTAAAGTAACTGGTGCCGAGAGGAAGAGCTGGACTTCTACACCATCTTTTCACTAATGCCAATCCAAGATCAAGATCAGCCTGCTTCTAGTTTTTTTTTCCTATCTTTTTAATTTATGTAATTAAATTTTAAATTTTAATGAAAAATTTCTTTTTATGTAATTTAAATTTATGCTCTTTATTTTTATTATAAATTTACTTTTATTGCAAGTAAATGCTAAGATCTAAATAGTAGATCCTAGTACCAAGTTTATTTTTCTGCACTATTTAAATTTTGCTTTTAATTTTTGACTTCAATTTTATTTTCAAAATCTCTCTTTTTCTTTTGTAAAATCAAAGATTTCAAATCTAAAATATTATCTTTCCTATGGATTCGATCCGACTCACTACAATCTACATACTTTTAATTATTTTAAGAAATCAGATTAAACTAATAATTATGATATTTTAATGAGGGTATCGTAATCTATCAACAATCTTTCTTCTTCAATTTCTTTTATGGGCTAAACTTGCTTTCCAAACTTGATTTATCTCTTATTAACCATTCTTTTTAAGGTATAATAAGTCTAGATTTTGTTCAAAAATCTCTTGAGTGGTGGTATTTAATTCAATTGATAAAAAATCACTTGGAGCAAGGTGAGTACTTGAAATTTAAACTACACATTCTTAAAAATGAAGTTAGACTTTATAATTTATACTCAAAACTCTTCGTCATCATCAAAATCAATCTTTAGATCAACAATCTTTTCCTTTTTGATGATGACAAAATTTTTCAGTATATGCAAAATAATATATATTGAGTTTTTAAAGAATTATATATCTAAAAAATATGAGATATATACTGAACAATAACTCTCCTTATTTTTGATAGTATCGAAAAGGATAATCCTAAAGAAGGTAATCAATAAAATCAATAAAATAAACTTTTCTTTAACAATCCAAAAACATTAAGCTCCCTCTTAATTTATAATCAATTAAGTTTAATTTTTTAATTCAAAATTTTCTCCCCCTTATTATATGCTAAATTTCTTAGTTTCATTCCTTGCTTACTCTTGATACAACTAAATTAATTTTTATTCTTATTAAATTTTATATCTCATAACCAAATTAATATTATATTATAAAAAATATTATGTTATGATAAGATTTTGATGTAATTAGATATATTAAATTTATTTTCTTCATTTTTTAAATTTTCTTTTTCTTATTGTCATTAATAGTATTTACTATAATTCAAGATACCAATTGGGTTTAAAAATATTTTTTCAAGAGATTCAGCGGATCAAACATAAGTAGATTAATGTTTCAAACTATTCTTAAATTCTATTCATGAGAGTTCATAAATTAGTTTTACTCAATATATCTTCCATTATAATCAATCATGATACTCAATTATAATAGTCAATTAAAATAACATTATCAAAATCAATAAGATAAAACATTGAATTATTTGACATGCAATTGGCGGTATGATAATCAATCAAATCAAATAAGATTAAATTAAAATTAGATCAAAGAGAAACTAGATAAAGGCTCCAAAAGTTATATTCAACTAGAAAATTTTTTTAAGACCATAGAGATCAAGCCAAGATGTAATACAAATCATCAATATCAAGTACTTGATCTTTTATGAATAGATGACTTATCTTAAAATAATGTGAATCATGTAATTTTTGAGATATTTTAATAATTATATGTCTTATAAGAATATCAAAAGTTAAATTAACTTGCAAGTTTTGACAAGCAAATGGATCCCTATGCAATCAAGCTCATCTTAATTTAAGTTTCTCAAATAATAATATGATATGAGGAGTTTAGAGAATATACTAAATTTAAAGTGAAAATCTATACTTAATCAATTAAGATGATACATAGAGAAAATTATATTGATTTTGAAGTTAAATCATTTAAGTCATAGTGTAAGATCATTGCAAGCATTGACAAGTCATTAAAATATATCAATTATAATAATTTTTATCAATACATTAAAAATATTCAAGGCAAGGAATCACAATATACATACATGTCAATGGATCATCAAAATCAATAAATTCAATAAAATAATTTTAACAATCATTGATAGTGTAATGTCAAAATAAGTTTAGCTTTTACCAAGTATCATCATCCATCTATTTTGAGTCCTAAGCATCCATTCCTTAAGAATTTGCTTCTTTCATTTCATTGGATGCTTGGCATGTTAAAATTTGATGCCTCAAATTCGATCCATAGTAGAGGAGAATCAGTATCAACAGGCAGTCGAGCTAACTCGGATATGGGGTCGAGTTGGCTCGGACTGAGATCAAGTTGGCTCGAATCACAGTCGAGCTGGCTCTCTTAGGTAGATAGACAGTAGGAGTTCAGGCGAGACGCAGTCAAGCCAGCTTAATCCCCGACCGAGCCAGCTCGACGGAGGTGAATAGAATAGGATGGAATTTTTTGTTTAGACTTAGATTGTGATTAATCCAAGGGATCTATGGGAGTTGCATATGGACCATCGGATCTAGTGGCCATAGAGGGTTGCAGTCATGATCTGAAGGTCGAAAAATATTCTAAGACTCTATCAAAAATATGTTCGACTCATATTAAGAGAAAGAACCCTGTTAGGACTCCTGTGAACTACTGAGAAGAAGATTTTCATCCTATTTAAAGGACTGAGGTGCTGTGGAGTATCAAGGTGGCACGTGTGGCATGAGAAGCACATAGAGAAGCTCAGGCAGCCATTGAGAAAAGCTTGGCAGAGTGCCGAGTACGTATAGCCCATGAAAGAGAGAAGCAATAAGTGCATAGCATCCAGCAAGGAGGCTGTAAGGGTAGAGCATTTTGTAGCTTCTGAGGGTCTTCTTGAAATTTTGAGAGAGCTTTTGTGAGGATAGCTTCTAGTTGAGAGAGATTTATATATGGTGAGTTGAGAGTGGATGTTCTCCTCTTGTACCTATTTTTTTCTTTCATAGTGAAGTTTTGCATGTCCTATGGAGGCGAGCCTTTGGATTGATCCATGTACTTGATTGCTTTTCTTATTTTATTTTCTTTTTTCTTCATATCGTAATTTATTGGTACTAGATTCTTAACAAGCAGTATCAGAATAGCTGATATCCCAATAGATTGGTATCAGAGCCAGATAGTATTGGAGCATAGATTGTAGTAGTGGATAGAGATTGAAGAATATAGAGAAAACAATCACAATCAAGATGGAGATCAACAGGTTCAATGGGAAGGACAATTTCTTCTTGTGGCAAGCAAGAATAAAGAATGTCCTCATCCAACATGGATTGATCGATGCTCTCTTATACGATGAGATACCAGCCACCACAGAGATGAAGGATTGGAAGTGGATCTAGATGCAGGCGGTGAGCATGATCCGCTTGTACCTAGTGGATGATGTAGTAATCCATGTACTTAGTGAGACTTTTTCGATGGCACTATGGTCGAAGCTCAAGAAGTTGTATATGACGAAGTCGCTTACCAACATGCTATTTTTTTAGAGCCAGTTCTACCAACTATGGATGGATGAGAAGGCCAGAGTGTGCTGGAACATCTATCCATCTTTCAGAAGATCCTCATTAACCTTCTCAGCATTGGCAAAAAAGTTAAGAAAAAGATCAGGGCATTGGTCTTGTTAGCATCGCTTCTCCCTTCATATGAGTCCTTGGTGATTGCTCTTCTAGTGGAAAAGAGCATCATCAAGATGGACGAGGTCACTACAGCAATACTCCAGAATGAGGTTCTTAGGAGGAAGAACCCAGCTTCAAGCTCAGATGGCGGTAGCTCAGCTTTGGTGATTTCTGAAGGAGTAGGAGGTATTAGACACAACAGTAGAGGATCATGAGGAGGATGATCCAGGTCCAAGATAAGGGATCCTCGCAAGATCAGATGCTATAAGTATGATGAGTTGAGACATCGAGTCAAGGATTATCCACAACTTAAGGATTGAATGAGGGCTACTGCAACGACGGCTAGTAGCGAGTTAGAGGATGATGTTCTGAAGATATCTGATGAAGTATCTAGTTCTTTCCAGTAGTAAATTTTAAATTCTACATGCACATATCATATTTGTTGCAAAAAGGAATAGTTTAACTTCCTAAAGAGCAATAAGAGCACTGTTCATCTGTCGGATGGATCGAGCTATGTGATCAAAGGCATCGGGATGGTAAGTTGGAAGACACATGATGGTGCAGTGAGGAGATTGAGGAAGATCCAATACATACCTAATTTTAGGTGGAATCTTATCTCACTAAGTAGATTGGATTCAAATGGCTATAGGTGGGTAGCTAGTGATGGAATTCTGAAGCTCATGCACGGCGATAGGATGATATTGGAAGGAAAGAAGAAGACAAGAGGACATTACTATCTAGTAGAAAGCCCAGTGTGAGGTGGAGCTTTAGGAGCTAGAGGGAGCCCAGTATGAGGTGGAGCTCTAGGTGGAGATAGATTATGCACGAGATGGAAGACTCGAGAGGATCAGAAGCGATGTCGCAGAGTGAATTTTCTATTACCATAAGAGAATTCCCCGAGCAGATCTCAGGTCAGAGTGGACACAGTCCATGATGGAGGTGGGATCAAGCAGTCTAGCTTGACTACCACATTTGCCCATCCATGATCAGCAAGCATGCCCCAGGGCATGAGGACAAGATGGATCACAAGCTCTTAAAGGCAGGTAGAGGCCGAATGTCAAGTTAAGGTGAAGATTATTAGAATTTGACACCTCAAATTTGATCCACAGTAGTGGAGAATCAATATCAGTAGGCAGTCGAGTTGGCTCAAATACAGGGTCAAGCCGGCTTGGGCTAAGATCGAGCCAACTCAAACCATAACCAAGCTAGCTCTCTTAGATAAATAGATAGCAGGAGTTCGGACAAGATGTAGTCAAGCCAGCTTGACCCCTGATCAAGTCAGCTCAATGGAGGCGAATAGAACAAGATGGGATTTTCTGCTTGAACTTGGATTGTGGTTAATCCAAGGGATCTACGGGAGTTGTACGTGGACCATAGGATCCAGCAGCCATGGAGGGTTGCAGTCATGATCTGAAGGTCAAAAAATATTTTAAGATTCCATCAAAAAAATGTTCAACTCATATTAGGAAAAAGAGCCCTGTTAAGACTCCTGTGAATAGTTAAGAAGAAAATTCTCACCTTATTTAAAGGACTAAAGTGCTGTGGAGCAGCAAGATGGCACGTGTGGCATAAGAGGCATGTAGAGAGGCTCAGGCAGCCATCGAAAGGAGCTTGGCAGAGCACTGAGTATGTGCAGCCTGTGAAAGAGAGAAGCAACAGGTGCATAGCATCCAGCAAGGAGGCTATGAGGGCAGAGCATCTTATAGCTTCTAAGGGTCTTCTTGGAATTCTGAGAGAGCTTTTATGAGGATAGCTTCTAGTTGAGAGAGATTTATATATGGCGAGTTGAGAGCAGGTGTTCTCCTCTTGTACCTATTTTTCTTTTTTATAGTAAAGCTTTGCATCCCCATGGAGGTGAGCCTTTAGACTGATTCATGTACTTGATTGCTTTTCTTGTTTTATTTTCTTCTTTCTTTCTATCATAATTTGCTGGTACTAGATTCTTAACAAGTGGTATCAGAGTTGCTAATATCCCAACATGGCATACCTATAAAAAATTAGTTGCTAATTTTTGGTACCAAAGTCCTCTTGGGTCAATGGAGGTCAAAGCATATGGTTTCTTTTGGAACTCAAATTTATTTGATTAAAGTTTGGCCAATTTTTTTAGTATTATAATCTAAAACTTTATGGCCAACTTGGTTGTATTTGAAGCAAACTATAGAATGATTTTTAGATGAAGCTCAAGTAAATATATTCTTGATAAATTTTTATTTTTTTAAAGGATTATAGCCAATTCTAGCTTTATTAAAAATAGGTTTTTGATTGTTCAATATTTCTTGAAGCTTTTGTGATCCAAGTATAAACTTTTCAAGCATGGATTTTAAATTTTTAATCTCTTTTCATATTTTCTTTCAAAAGAGAATTTTTAGATTTCAAGAGCTTTTCTTTTTCTTCAACTAAGAATTTTTCAGATTTTGAGAAGATTTATTTTTCTTCAACTAAATTTTTTTTTTCTTTCAAAAGAGCATCTTGTTCAATCAATATTTTGATTTTTTCATCAACCAAAAGATTCTTTTCTTTCAAAAGATCTTCTTTTTTACTCAAGATTTTATTTTTCTCTTCAGCCAAAGAAAGATTAAACTTTTTAATCTCTTTATTTTTCTATCCTAACTTTTTAAATTCATGCGTTGAATAGTTAAAGGCCTTAAACAACTCATCAAAAGCAAAATCGAAAGAGTTATTAATATTTACCTTATCGTCATTGGCTATGAGACAAGGATTTACAATACATTCCTTCTCTTTATCTATCAAGCATGATTTATCTACTTTTTACTATTCTCTTTCATCTTTTTTTTGTTTGCTTTGCTCTCTCTTAATTGAAGTTTTTTTCTTCCTTTGTTTCTTGTTCTTCTTCTTCTTTTCATTCTCATGAGCTATGAGGCAAAAATTAGGGTGAGCTTCCTTCTCTTCTTGGAAGTTTAATTCTTTTCTTTTATTTGCTCCCTCAAAGGTCATTTCCAATTTGACCCATACTTCTTTTGCTAAAATACAAGAAAAAATCAAGTTAAATTTATTTAAGTATAAATAGCAATAAAGCATGTTCATGGCCTTAGCATTTAGCTGGACTATTTCTTTATCAATAATCAATATATTATGTGTGTAGGCTATTAACAATAATCCTTCATAAATTATAGTCATGTGTTTATATAAATATTTTCATCCTAGTCTTCCAATAATTATAATTAAATCCATTAAGAATTGGAGGTTCGTCTATGGAATGGCCTTCATTAAAAATGGATTTCATTTAGGTTGCCATGATCTTTTACTCTTTGACTGCTAGGTCAATAATCAAATATTAGAGCACCTGCTCTAATACCAATTGTTGCGTAGGTATGACTACCCAAGAGGGGGGATGAATTGGGTATTTCAAAAACTAAATGACTAATATACAGATTTGAATGATTTAAACTAAGTGATGTGCACACAATAGATAATATAATCTTGAATATAAAGAGCAATGAAAAAATAAAAGATGCAAAGAATAACAATAATATGCACAAGCACAAACATACAAGTTTTACAGTGGTTCGGTGCTAAACTGAGCACCTACAACCACTCCCCAAGTATATTCCTTGAGAATTCAACTATAATCATTCAATTGATTATAGTTCATTTGTTTTTCTTGGATTCACAATCTAATCCAATTGATTTTGACCTAGGCTCACCAACTATAATCTTTACAATGATTATTTTTCGGACTCATAATCAACCCAATTAGTTTTTTTCGAATCACCAATCAAAATCTCATAAGTAATTATTTTTCTTCGGACTAACAATCAATCTCAATTGATTTTAACCTTAGCTCACCAATCAAATTACTATAAATATCCAACTCTAGACTTGAACCAACCCAAGTTTTTTACGCCAAAAAACTTGAAATACAATAAATCTAAAAATAAATATAAAATATTAAGTTTAGAAAAATAAAACTCTTTGAAGAATTGAAAGAAGACTGAATAATGATAGTTGAATGCTTGACTTCTTGAATGCTTGAGTGATGATGAAACTCCTTAATTCTTGACTTGATTACTTATTCACTTCAATTCACTCTTGTTTTCACTTGCTTGAGGATGATTTATAGTAGAAGGATAAAGAGTAACTCTGAAAATAACTCCTTCTCTTCTCGTTTCAGCTTACTTCTTTTTTTTCTAAATAAATGCTTAATAATCTTTTCAAAAGCCACTCTTGAAGTTCTTAAATATTCTTTTTATATTCCAAGGCTTTCCCTCTATTCAAAAATATCTGAATAGGCTCCATTTAATGTCCTAGCCATTAAAAACAAACATCTAGCCATTGAAAAAAGTTGAGGCTAAAACAGTACAGTTCTAAAAAAAACTAGCTATTACAGTGACTTAGTTGTTGGAAGATATGCAGGGTTTCATGCATAGATTTCAAAACTTTTTTAAAAATAAAGAGTAGTGAAAGACATAGATTAAACTATTTAATCTATAAATGCATGTAATTAAATTATAAAATCCTACATCAAGGATCTATAATATGTTATGATACTAATATAAATCTAAAAATAAATTAATTATAAGTTGTATTGATCATATCAATACTTAGATCTAGAATAATTCTAGACCTAATCCTAGATCAGATCTAGGTTACCAAGAGATCAAATCTCTTACCTTTGCACGGGTCGAGAACTCTGCAGTTGAATTCATTATTGCCTTTGGAGCCGTACATGTGTTCGACCTCTACAAGTGATCCACACAAACCTGTAACATAGATCGAATGTTCGTCGAATGAAGATCCACTCGAAGTGCTAGCTTCTCACGGATCCCTCCAGATGGTTAATCAAATACATGTGCTTTGGATTTCTTTGACACTCCAAGAGATGAAGAACATGAGGAGGAGCAATGGACAAATCCAACCCTTGGATCTTTCAAAAATCAGAAAATAAGAATATGAAAAAATAAATCCTAAGAGAAGATAAATCTTCTCCTTTAGGACATCAATGGTTGATGTCCTGAAAATATTCGATGCTAGGATAAGAGGAGACCTTCTCCTTTAGGATTTTTTTTTAAGTTTTTAGATCTAATATCTTTTATTTTCATCATATAAAATTTTCACAAAAATTGGAGAGGAAAGGTTCTCCAAGAAATCCTAAGAGAAGACCTTTCTTCTCTTCTCCTTCTCTCATCAGGACATCATCAGATCATGTCCAAAAAATAACACCATGCCCCAATAACTTGGAGCACTCATCTCCATACCCAAATCCTCTCTCTCTCTTAAATTTTTATCATATAAAAATTATAAATAAAATAGGAAGAGAGAAACATAAAAGAAAAAATATAAGAGAAGACAATCTTCTCTTACCTTGTCTCTTCAAGATATCAACCTTTGATATCTTAATTGAGGGCCCTTCTCCAAGAATCTTGGAACTAAAAATCCTCCACACCTTCTCCTCCTTCTCCTTTGATTTTTTATGATTTTTTTGAGATTTATTACATCCTCTCACCATCTCAAAGGAGGCATCCACCTTTTATTGCAACACTAGGTCAAAACCTAGTCAAAGGAGGACTTTTATGGGGTGTACAACTCTTGGATGCCTCTCTCTTGATTTTTTTCATAAGAACTATCAAATCCACATCCCAAAAACCTGGGATAAGGGTAGAGAAGTTAAATATGGCATGGGTTAAGTGGGCGCACAAGAGGAGAAGAAGTTTTGGTCAAAGGGGACTCTTCCAAGTAGGAAACAAATCCCAACTTCTTCAAAGTTTTAATCAAGTCATAACAAATTCCCAAAAATATGAATTATGGAGCACGGAAGGCTTTCTTGGGCGTGGGAATACATGTAAAAAAATTAAGAATTAATTAAGGTGGGTGTGAGGTCTTAGGCGTAAGAGAAAGAGAGAGAGTCCCAGTCCAACTGGAACTCCTCTTGTTTGACTAGGTCAAAATAGTTTTGAACCCAATTTAAATCCCATTTAAATTAGATCAAATACAATCTAATTAAGGGTAATCCTAGTTCAACTAGGAGTCTAATTAAATTAGATTAAATCAAAATTTAAATCTGATTTAAATGCTAAGTCAATTAGGTGCATCCAAGTCCTAGTCAAACAAGAAATTGTTCTTTCTTGCAATTGGCTTATCCAAGAAACCAACTAGACTTAATCTAATTAAATCCAAACTAATTCTAATTTAATTAAACTTGATCTCAGCCTATTTGCTCAATTAAATTAAGCTAATTAGCAATCCAATTGCTAATCGATCCTCTTGCAACACTTGCATTAGGTCAAACATCAATCGCATTAAATGTTTGACCTTGAAATGATTCTCAATGTTGATTAACCAACCGATCAGATCACAAGCTCTAATGTGTGTGACCCCATAGATTCAAACTTAAGTCGGTAGCATAAAAACTAATTTCTATACCAATCAAAGTTACCATCTAGCAATGGTTTCTGACATCCGGATAGGTCGAATGTATGCAAAGCAACATTCTTAGAACCATAGCCCATGGTTACCGTATAATTCTTCTCTTTGACCAATAATGCTCAAGATGACTTCGAGTATGCTATCAGCACTCGTACAAGTCATCGCTATTGTGTCTCAAAATTTTGTAAATCCCGTGACACCTCACGAGGATTACCTAGACCTAGGTTTTACTAAATTGAAACACAGTGAGTCATTCTCTTTTTGAAGTTAATCAAGAGTGGTCAATCCCATCTTGACTCACACACCGACTTTACAAGTACTTGACTGTACCTAAAATTTTTTTAAATCTATATTAGAAGTACAGACAGTCCGACATCAAAGTATAGTGAGTTGCTTGCAAGTCACCATGGTAATCTCAAATCGGAGGGACACTTATACCCATTGGCCTTAGCTTGCTACTCTTGATAGTAGAGTGCTACATTGATCGCGTTCAGTGTAGATCTACTCCTACATCTCATCTAGATGCCATACCAGTACCTCCACACTACTTGGTTATGAGGATAATCAACACATATTGCATACAGCGACCTACACTCGATAAGTTATCGCCCTTATTAATAACTTATCATTTGATTGTGAACAATTTAAGAACCATTCGATAAATTCTTTTTTATCGATTGATTGTAGTTATAAGAACTTCATCATAATTTAAGAATTTATTTAAGAAAAATAGAACTTTTATGATGAACTAGCCAAGTAACTATTATTATTAGATAATTCATATACTAATTTCAATCATCTACTACTTAGATGATTGGCTTTAGGATACATTTTTCAACAACTCTCATTTGGACTAAAGCCAATCAGAGCGATATCAAATATTCTATCTTCCACTTGAGTTCGTAGTACTTCTTAGTTTCGAGGCCTTAGCAAATGGGTCGATCATGTTCTCCTTTTTCATCGATCTTCTAAAGATTGACATCATCCTGATCAAAAATCAAAGGTGATAGCAATGCAAAATATGTTGGTTCTTCAATTCTTTAGTTTGAGCTATGACTCCAGTGCTACGATAGAACTGGATCATCGGTGGAGGGTGCCACTCCCAACCTACTAATGAATCTCAGCAACTATATAGCTTACATGGCAGCATCATATGTCATGATGTCTCTATATCACTAACTGAATAGGCTAAAGTATCCTGCTTGGAACCTTTCTAGTAGATTGCTTCTATAATTAGGGTATGAGCCAACATTCTCTAGTTGTCATCTTGTTCTGACTGAAATTAAAATATCCATATATTTTAAGTCAGTACTTCCATATTTGAGTCACTAAATCTTAGTATTTTCTAAGTACTTAAGGATTGTCTATACAATCTTCTAGTAGCTCTCACTTAGATCAGATTGGTATTTGCTCACTACCTCTAGTGAGTATACAATATTTGATCACGTACATGAACAAATAAGATGATAGCTAAACCTTTATTCTTTGCAATACTGGGATGTCATTCTTGATTAAGAACATTTCATCCACAGACAACATAAGAAATAACACAATAGAATATTTTGTCCAATTACAAATGCAGAATTTATCTTTATTCATAACAAAGGCATACGTTCAAAACGTATGTTCTAATTCTGAGGTAATAGCCAAATGGACTTTAAGGTCTTTACCTTTCCATCTGCACTACACTGATCCTTTTGAAAATTCATTCACACCCAATGAATTTTATCCCTTCAGGTGAATCAACTAGTGTCCATACACTATTGATTTCCAAGGACTTCAATTTGGATCATGTGGCTCTAGATCACTGCATTGTATCCTTATAGATGATCGGATCCTTATTATTCTCATCGAGCTCAACAGGATCGCCAACCCAAACCTAGATACTGAAGTATCTATCCAACTGATGCGGTATTCTACCAGATCTCCTTAAAGATGATACTATAATGGGCTCCAGATTTGATTTGATCAAATCCAGTTCTGTAGGTTTACTAGATTACGTTGGTTCTTTTTTAGTCAAACTTTTTCAAGTTCAACTTAATAGGCATCAGTTCCTTCTCTAAGGAACTCCTTTTCAAAAGGAATGCCCTACTATTGATGAAATCTTATGTTCTTTAGCATAGTAAAATTAATAACCCTCAAATACTTATTGGATCAGGATACAAGTTTATCTGTGTGCAAATATATGACATAGGCTGATCAATGCCAAATCCGAAAGTGAAAGAGTCTAGGTCTACGCCCGATCCATATCCCATATGGAATCTATGAAAAGAAAAATCTTATTTTCCGGGTCAGGTTCGTTCAGATCTGATTGGATCAAGAGGGATATTTCAAAAAAAAATTTTAAGATTCTAATTAGATCTAAGACTCTTCAGATCTAGTCTTATTGATTTGATAAAATAAAATAAAATAAAAATTAAATTAAATCTAATTTAATTATACCTTTATTTTGGGTAATCCAATTACCTTGTGATGATCCCAATGTTTGTCTGAGGTTCTAGATGTAGCCATGCAAGCGCCTGACCTCTACCAGTATCCACTCGGGCAGGATCTAGAGATCTTCTCTTTCTCAATCAATCCTTCAAAAATCAAATCTAGATCTAATCTTGAAAGTCTTCAAAAACTATTTTGAAGAACAACTATTGCCTCTTGCAGTAGTGTTACCTTCTTCCTTTCCTATCGTTATTCACTTGCTTGGATCGCACCTAACTCGTGAAGGAAAATCCAGATTTTTCGGTCCAGGTTCATCCAAATCTGATCAGATCAAGAGATATATTTCAAAAATTTTTCTCTTGATCCCAATCGGATCATGATATATTTCAGATCTGATTCTTATTATTTTAATAAATAAAATAAAATAAGATAAATTAAATCAAATTTAATTTACCTGATTTGGGTAATCCTATTACCCTGTAAATGATCCTGATTGCAGCGGAAGGTTCTGGATCTAGCCACGCAAGCGCCTGGCCTCTACCGGTATCCACTCAGGTTGGATCTAGAGATCCTCTTCTTCTCTATCACGTCTCCAAAAATTAGATCTGGATCTGATCTGGAGGATCTTCAAAACTCCTTTTGAAGATCTGCAGTCGTCCTTTGCAGCAGCGCAGCCTTCTTGCTTTTGATCGCCTTTCTTTTGATCTGAATCGCACCAACCTAAATCCAAAACTCTTTTGGACGTGGAGAGGAGAAGGAGGAGAAGAGTTTATGGCATGGAGGAAGGAGGGGAGAGGCAGCCTTGGGGCGTGGGAAATCTCTCTAATTCTCTTTGGGTTGGGCGCAGGGTCTTATTTATAGACCTCTTGTGATCCAACTCCTCTTCCTCTCAACCAATCACAACCCTTTGTGAAATCAGATCTAAATCTGATTGGTTGGAATAGAGTCCCCTGGATTCCTCCTTAGAGGGCGCCTAAGACCAGTCAAACTGGATTCTTAGTAGAACTCTGATTGGAATCCAAAAGGGAGGTGGAGTCCTTGTCCAACAAGGACTCCTAGGCGCCTCCAACTTGGGCTCACGCCTAGGGTGGCGTGCGCCCTTCCTCCTTGCCAGGTTCTGGCAGGGGGACAGGCCCCCACCAGCTCTCCAATAGGTGCATGACATGTGGTCAAAAGTCAAAGGGTGTCAATGGTCAACGTTTGACCAGTCAAAGGTAGACTTTTGACCAAAGTCAAAGAACCAAGAAATGGCAGGTGACCAAAAATGGCAGGTAATGTCTTACAAAATAAGACAACCTATTCTGAACTTGGACAACCTCCAGTCAGACCATATGAAGGCCTCTGATTGAGCACAAACTCCTTTGGCTCAGTCAGGACAACTTATTTATGATAGTAAAAGAAGAACGTTAGGTTCAATCGAGTGCTAGCACGATTTTCCTTGAACCTAATTGAATCTCATTCAGATCAATTGAACTAGATCAGTTCAATTGATGATCACCAGATTCAAACCCTTGTTTGTGTGACCCAGTTAGGTTCAGTTCTGTATGGTAATGGGATATGTCATGATCTCTATCATAGACATCATCGAAACTCCTTTCGATGGATCAGAACTCTTCTGATTCGAACAGCTAGAATGATCGATCATCTAAATCATTCTAATTGCTCCCAAAATCCACCAGTGACACCTAGCAGTATATGGTGGCAACCCATCAGAGCTGAATGCGAACCTCTTGGTGCAGCTACCTGTGTGATTAAGTTCTTCTATCTTGAGCCCCGATCAGATTAGGGTTAAGGTGAACTCGTCAAACCCTAGTCTCTGTCATATGATGTAATCATTCGATTCGAGTCCAATGTGAAAATCTAAATAGAAACTCTTTCTATTATTTCACTCTGCCATGGCCATGGGCTTCAGGACTTGATTCTCATGATTATCATAGGGCTGCTCCTCTACCACCGAGGTAGATAGATCCCATCTTGATGCAATCCAGTTCCTACAATGAACATGTCATAGCCAACATACACCTCAGGGTTCCATATGGCTAGGAGACCGAGTAATGGTGTAGTCAAACTATAACACCCTCAAGGTGAACTGCCGATGCATCTCAGGTCAAAGAACCAGACACACTACTGCAGCATCGAGTCAGTCATTGACGAGAAGGTAGACTTCCTAATGACTACTCGAGGTGGTCACGCTCAGTGCCCTCGTTCTCTAACGAGTACCTGTACTCTCGCTCCGGTGTCTCCACACCGTAGACTCAAGACTCATCTACTAAAGAGAAGCGATCGTACACCAACCTTCCGGATCAATCACCATCCTCGTGATGATCCTATGGTCGGGAGCTGTTTATGAGTTAATAATGATTATTCATGTCTTAAATTTTCAACTCTTGAAAATATGAATTATCATTACCATTAACTCAAAGGATGTATCACAGACACTAAATACACACATGTGTGATAGAAAATAACCCATTTTATTAATTATAGTCAAAATTATAATTTTGCCCCTAGAAGTGTATTACAAGTGTCAGCCAATTCTGGCTTCTAGGGCACATATATCTAACAATCTCCCACTTGTCCTAAAGCCAATTGGCTACAAGTCTAAGTCCCATCTTCTCAAGGTGGGCTTCGATCTTCTGCTGGCCCAACGGCTTTGTAAGTGGGTCTGCCACATTATCTGCGGAGTTGACTCTCTTGACCTCAACGTAACCTTTCTCAAGGTAATCACGGATGAGATGATATCGCCGCTCAATGTGCTTGGACTTCTGGTGAGACCTCGGCTCCTTAGCAAGGGCTATGGCGCCATTGTTGTCGCAGTAAAGAGGAATGGCATCTGATGGCATTACTCCAATTTCTGCAGCAAACTTCTTGTACCAGAATGCTTCCTTTGCAGCCTCTGATGCAGCTATATATTCTGCTTCCATGGTGGAATCTGCTATCACAGTTTGCTTGGAACTCTTCCAGCTGACAGCTCCACCATTGCACACAAACAGACTTCCAGATGTCGACTTTCGATCATCTATATCAGGACATGAAGTCCGAGTCTGTGTATCCCTGGAACTTGGAGTTCTCCATTACCAAAGACCAACATCATATCCTTAGTTCTTCTCAAGTACTTAAGGATACATTTCACAGAAGTCCAGTGTTCTTCACCTGGATTTGACTGATATCTGCTTGTGACACTCACAGCATGGGCTATATCAGGTCGTGTACATAGCATGGCATACATGAGGCTCCCTATTGCAGAAGCATAAGGGATCTTGCTCATGCGTTCTATTTCCTCAGGTGTGCTGGGGCACATCTTCTTGGAAAGATGAATACCATGTCTGAAGGGTATTAATCCCCTCTTAGAGTTTTCCATACTAAACCTCTTTAGTACTTCCTCTATGTACATCTTCTGTGAAAGTCCTAGCATCCTATTCGGTCTATCCCTATAGACCTTAATTCCTAGAATAAAGGATGCTTCACCTAGGTCTTTCATGGAGAATTCCTTGGACAACCACATCTTGACTGATGTCAACATGGGAATATCATTCCCAATAAGGAGGATGTCATCCACGTACAATACGAGGAAGACAACAGCGCTCCCACTGACCCTTTTTGAAAACACATGGTTCCTCTTCATTTTTGATGAAACCAAACTTTTTGATCACATCATTGAAACGAGTGTTCCAGCTCCGAGATGCTTGCTTAAGTCCATATATGGACCTTTGCAGCTTGCAAACCTTGTGATCAGTATCACTGGATGTGAAACCTAGCGGCTGTTCCATATAGATATCTTCCTCAAGATATCCATTTAGGAATGCCGTTTTCACGTCCATTTGCCATATTTCATAATCGAAATAGGCTGCAACGGCAAGCAATGTGCGGATGGATTTTAGCATAGCTACCGGGGAAAAGGTATCCTGATAGTCAATGCCTTCGCGTTGACTATAACCTTTTGCCACCAGTCTAGCCTTGAATGTCTCCACATTCCCATCTGCACCAATCTTTCTCTTGAAGATCCATTTACACCCAATAGGTACTATACCTTCTGGTGGATCTACCAAGGTCCAGACTTGGTTTGAGTGCATCGAGTCGAATCTTCTGACTTCATTGCCTCAAGCCATTTCTCGGAGTCGATATCTGATATCGCCTCGTTGTAGGTTTTGGGATCATCACCATGAGCACCATTACCTATGAGGAACATTTCCTCTACATCCTCTGAAATAATACCTAAGTATCTTTCAGGGGGACGGAAAACTCTTTCCGATCTACGAGGTGGAGGAGGTAGTGTTCTTATTGGCTCAACCTGATTTGGTTCCACTTGGTCCTTAGCTCGTTTCTGCTTGTGAGACTTTCTCATCAAGCTTAATCTGCTTTCCAATGCCGCTATCTTGAATAAACTATTTTTCAAGAAATATGGCATGTCGACTCACAATCACATTGTGGTCTTCTGGAATGTAGAAATAGTATCCTAATGACTCTTTAGGATATCCTATGAATCGAGCTCTAAAGGACCTAAACTCTAACTTGTCCGCTTGTTGTCTTTTGACATGAGCCGGACAACCCCAAATTCTGAGATGACTCAGACTTGGTTTCTTACCGTGCCATATCTCATACGGTGTGGTAGGAACGGTTTTAGAGGGAACCCTATTCAGTAGAATAGATTGAAGTTAATAATGAATGTCCCCAAAGAAAATCAGGGAGGTCTGTGAAGCTCATCATGGATCGAACCATATCCAATAGAGTCCGATTTCTCCGTTCTGAAACCCCGTTGAGTTGAGGTGTTCCTGGTGGAGTCCATTGAGAGACTATGCCATTTTCCTTAAGATAGTCTAGGAATTCCCGGCTAAGGTATTCACCTCCTCGATCTGATCGAAGAACCTTAATGGGTTTTTCCAGTTTGTTTTTCTACTTCATGTCTGAATTCTTTGAACTTTTCAAAAGCTTCAGACTTGTGTCTCATAAGATACACATACCCATACCTAGACAGATCATCGGTAAAGGTAATGAAGTAGACAAAATTGCCTCTAGCCGGCACATCAAATGGGCCGCACACATCAGTATGTACTAGGGCAAGGAGATCTGTGGCCCTCTCCCCATGTCCAACAAAAGGGAGTTTAGTCATTTTGCCTTGAAGACAAGATTCACAAGTTGGATATGACTCAAAAGTCAATGGACTCAATAGCCCATTTTTCTCCAATTTGTTGAATCCTATCTTCTGCTATATGACCTATCTCAGGTGCCATAGATATCTGTCGTTTGGACTATCCCTAGGTCGTTTGGCATTCACGTTTTGCTCGATAGTTAAAACAGGTACATCAATATGTAACTGATAAAGACCATTAATAAGGAAACCATTTGCAATTTTATTTCTTTCATAAAGAATGTTACAATGGTCCTTAAAGAAGGTGATCACATAACCTTCTTGTGCTAAGCATGAAACAGAAATCAAATTCCTGCTAGCTGCAGGCACATAATAACAGTCTTTTAAAACTAAGTCTAAACCAGATGGTAATCGAAGAGGGTATGTTCCCACGGCTACTGCAGCAACTCTTGCTCCATTACCGATGCGTAGGATCATGTCTCCATCCCTCAGCCTCCTGCTATCCTCAAGACCCTGCATAGAAGTGCACAGATGAGCACTAGAACCAGAGTCAAGCACCCAACTGGATGCAGAAGAAACCGTAAGGTTAGACTCAATAACGAGCATACCTCCAGAAGGACCTTCCTTCTTGTTCTTCAGGGTGGCCAGGTAAGTAGGGCAGTTCCGCTTCCAATGGCCGTCGCTGTTGCAATGGAAACACTTTCCTTTGCCACATCGACCTTCTTCTTCGGTTCTGCCTTCTTCTTCTTTGATCCTTCCACCTTTTGCTTTTTCACAGACTTCTTTTTCTTTCCATAAGACTTTCTTTTGGAAGAAGTCCGTTCCATAGCAAGAACTGAGCCTTTAGAACCTTTCATAGAAAGCTCAGCGGTAACCAGCATATTCATCAACTCGGCCAAGGAATTTTGAAGTTTATGCATGTGGTAATTCATGATGAATTGCCCATATGCATCAGTCAAGGATTGCAGAATAATATCGTTCTGCAGATCCAAGTCCAACTTCACACCGAGCTTCTCAAGCTCTTCCATGTCCTTGATCATTGTCAGACAGTGATCTTGGACTGACTGCCCATCACGCATCTTAGCCTTAAAAAGTCATTTCGTGACTTGATATTTGGCTGCGCGACTCTGTTCACCAAACATCTCCTGCAGGTGAGCCAACATTTGGCGAGCAGTCCCGATATCTTCATGTTGGCGCTGGAGCTCATCAGACATCGAGCCCAACATGTAGTATCTGGCCTTATTGTCTTCGTCAATCCATTTTTTCCAGAGACGCTCTCTGTTCAGTGGATGGACGAGCTGGTAAGGTGGGAGGGTCCTGGTCCAAAACATGTGTTAACTTCTCTGAACCCAAAATAATTTTGTAGTTCCTGAGCCAATCTTTATAATTGGGTCCAGTCAGTCTATGTGTGTCTAGGATACGTGCCAGTGGGTTGGACGCAGACATTTTCCTGTAGAGAGTCAAAGATTCTAGTTAGATACTGTAATTTTGACTTGACCAATTTGTTTAGGGATTTTATTTTTAAACAAATTAGCTCCCACTATTTTCTCGGATCCCTACACTCCCTCTGTAGAGATGATGCGAAAATCTCCACGATTGATGATTTCTAGTGGGTGGTGCGGTCTCACCAACTGACTCATCACCTCACCTAACAGTTATTGGTGATGGGTTAGCCAATGAGTGAACAACTCTTGTTCAATGATTCTCTAATCATGGTGCACCCAAACTTGGTCTCTAATTCATGAATCTCACCGTATCCGGAATATTGATCCACTCCTTAGTTAAGTCAGACCCACCATTTGCATAGACTGGGTTCCTAATTGGGTCTCTCACCGTATCCGAAATATTGAGCCCAACTCATCCTCCAGCCCATAGCATCCAATGCCTAATAGACATGGTTGCATCTTCCCGGTGCAACTGAGCCACTGTATCCAGCCGAGAACAATCAACCCCGGGAAGGGCCCGCACATCTACAATGGTGGAAGACCTCGGACTTAATCTTTTCTTAGGGAGAATTGATTCAGGTCTCATTAAACTAGACTTGGCTTAGTCATAACAATTATGACTAACCTAGTGGCATGGGTCAGCTCGGATTATTGACCACCTCAGATCAGAACTGTGTCAACAGATATGGCCAGGTAAGTGAGACCGGTGGAAGGAATATGCCGTTAACTCGCACAAGAACGCATTCAGGTCGAGTAGCTTCCAATTAAAAACCAGTCGGTCGTCTGTGCCAAACTTACCTTAGACACCAAATTGTTGAGTCAGAACCAATTGGGTTAGCCTACAATCCAGACTCTAACCTCTGAGCCTAATTAGGTCTTGCTTGATCGTGACTCGATCTTGACCCAGACTTAATCCTATTAGGCTGGTCAATTTAAGCATTGTTGATCCCATCTAACCAACTCTTGATTCGGTTTGATCAACCGCTTAGACCTAATTGAGCTACCCAAGCCCGAACCCAGTATTATGAATATGTCTTAGATCTGAAATTCTCAATTTTAGACCTAATTAATATTCCATAAACTTAATTCTTAATTAAGTTGGGTTCATAAACAAAATATGCACAATAAATCCTAGGGTTTCAGGATCTAGGGTTTTGCAGAAAGTAAGTTTTGGGTTTCTGATTAAGGACGAACACGCAGCACCCCTACACGTCATAAGAACACCCCATCGAATGGGAAGAGAGGGCCTTTAAACCCTTCTTCGTTCTTATGACCGGACGGCCAAGAGGAACGCCTTAATCAGGAACATGTAAATACTACAAAACAGTTATAGATCTATATCATATATCTCATATACAAATTAGATCTAATCATATTTTGCATACATCTCATGTATCATCATGCATGCATTTTTCAGATCTAAATTATCTCATAATAATCTAAAAAATTAGATTTAAATTGATCTAATCAAAATAAATTCTAATCTAGACAATTATGTAGAACTATTCTACAACTAGTCTAGACATGCATCTAATCATATCTCATATGATATTTAAAATTAAATAATTTTTATTTGCTGTTTATCAGATGTTATTATAACACTTATAATATCAGAAAAATAGTAAATAAGAAGATCTAAAATATGATTTAATCAGATTAAATCAAAGACATGCATGCAAAACTATTCTATAGAACTATTATTCTATTCTAGAACTAGTCATGCATATCTTCATGTTCTTAGATCCAAATCATTTAATTTTAATTTTTTCTGATTTCAGATCTGATCACATCTCATGTGACATCTGAAATCACTTTATTTTCTAATTAAAATAAAATTAAAATCAGATCTAAATAATTTAGAACCATGGCTCTGATACCAGTTGAAGGGAAATCCTGATTTCCCGGTCCAGGTTCGTCCAGATCTGATTAGATCAAGAGATATATTTCAAAAATTTTTCTCTAAGATTCTAATCAGATCTAAGATTCTTCAGATCTAATCTTATTAATCTAATAAAATAAAATAAAAAATAAATTATATTAAATCTAATTTAATTGTATCTTTATTTTGGGTAATCCAATTACCCTATGATGATCCCGATGTTTGCATGAGGTTTTGAATATAGCCACGCAAGCGCCTGACCTCTTCCGATATCCAATTAGGTAGGATTTGGAGATCTTCTCCTTCTCAATCAATTCTTCAAAAATTAAATCTAGATCTGATCTTGATGGTCTTCAAAAATTCTTTTGAAGAACAACGGTTGCCTCTTGCAATAATGCCACCTTCTTTCTTTCCTATCATCTTTCACTTGCTTGGATCGCACCTAGCTCAGCCCAAAACCTCTTGAGCATGGAGAGGAGAGAGAGGATTAGAGGGTGGCATGGAGTAGGAGGGAAGCTAAGGGCAGAAGCTCTTTATTCTAGGTACAGATAGGGTTTATATAGACCCTGCTACGCCATGTAGAGCCACATCATCTTGGCCAATCATGGCTCTTTATGCAATCAAATCTAAATCTAATTGATGGGATGACATCATATGGTAATGGGATATGTCGTGATCTCTATCATCGACATCATAGAAATACCTTTCAATGAATTAGAACTTTTCTAATTCAGATAACTAGTATGATCAATCATCCAAATCATTCTAATTGCTTCCAAAATCTACTAATGACACCAAGCAGCATGTGGTGGCAACCCATCAGAATTGAAAGCAAACCTCTCAGTGCAGTTTTCTGTATGATTAAGTTCTTCTATCTTGAGTCCTGACTAGATTAGGATTAAGGTGATCTCATCAAACCCTAATATCCATCATATGAATTAATCATTTGATTCAAGTCCAATGTGAAAATCCTAATAGAAACTCTTTCTATTATTTCACTCTACCATGGCCATAGGCTTATGGACTTGATTCTTATGATCATCATAGGGCTGCTCCTCTTCTATCGAGGTAGATAGATTTCTTATTGTGCAATTCAATTTTACAATGAACATGCTATAGCCAACATACACCTCAGGATTTTGAATGGCTAGGAGATCGAGTTAGGTGTAGTCAAACTATAACACCCTTAAGATGAACTGTCGATGCACCTCAGGTCAAAAAATCAGACATACCACTGTATCTTCAAGCCAATCATCGATGAGAAGGTAGACTTTCTCAAGACTGCTCGAGGTGGTCACGCTCAGTGCTCTTGTTCTCTAACGAGTACCTATACTCTCGCTCCGATGTCTCTACATCATAGACTCAAGACTCATCTATCCTAAAGAAACGATCGTACACCAACCTTTTGGATCAATTACCATCCTCATGATGATCCTACGATCAAGAGCATTTTATGAGTTAATAATGAAAATTTATATCTTAAATTTTTAACTCTTGAAAATATGAACTATCATTACCATTAACTCAAGGAATGTATCACAGACACTTTGACATACACACTGTGATAGAAAATAATCCATTTTACTATTTATAGTTAAAATTATAATTTTATCCTTAGAAGTGTATTATAAGTGTCAGCCAATCTGGCTTCTAGGGCATACATATCTAACAATCTATGCGACAGATTTTCTCAGAACCTTTTCTAGAGTAAAACTAGTAGCCACAAGAGCACAACCCTAAAATAGACAGACAAGTGAATCCTATAGTGGATTGAACCATGTCCAACAAAGTTCAATTTCTTCTTTCAAATACACTATGTTCCAAAAAAAATCCACTTGAGAGGGAATCCAATTCTCTCCTAGATATATCTAAAACTCACTAAATAAGTATTTGCCTCCTCGATCCAATCAAAGTGTTCTAATACCTTTTCTATTTACTTTTCTATTTCATTATTGAATCATTTGAACATTTCAAATAACTCAGGCCAGATGCACCCATGCCCAGATAGATCATCTATAATCAAATATTAGTATCTTTCTTTGGCACTTAAGTTCATAAGTCCACATACATCACTATGTATAAGACTTAGAACTTTATCGGCTCCTTCATCTTTTTTAGTAGAAGGTGACTTTATCATTTTTTCAAGAAGACAAGATTCACAGGCTATCAATGATTTACAATCATTAATGTTGAGATTTTCCTCTCAAGCTAACCCATTTATCCTATTCTTGTCAAGATGACTAAGCCTATAATGCTAAAGATAGATATCCATGATATAATCTAACTTGCGTGTGTCCATATTACACTTAATAGGCTATATAAATATTAAATATCATTTCATTATTAACAATATATTACTATAATATTATTCATAATAATTCTCTTTATTGATAAATGATAACCATTTCTGACTAAAAGGCCATTAGAGATCATATTTATCATAAACAATGGATAATAGTGATAATCACTCAAAATGACATCTATTGAAAATAAGCTTGATAAATCCTAAAGTTAGGATTGGAACAAGACTTTCATCCCCAATGTTTAGGTATTTCTCACCATTTTCAAATATCCCACTTACTTGTAGTCTTTGCAACAAATTGTATAAGACTACCAGCATCTAATATCCATGTAGTAGAATTATTTACAAAGAAATTTTAAGGTGTTATCATATAACATTTTTAATGAGCAACTTTTTCTCCTTTCTCTTGTTCAGCCTGTTATGGTCAAGTGAAGCAAGACAATTTTTCTTCCTATGATCCTGCTTCTAACATTAGAAGCACTATACCTGATTTGGATTTACCTTTGACTAATTATTTTGACTGAACTTAGAAGCCCAGTATGAATCCATTTGTACTGCTGAATCAAATTCAACTCTCGATACTAATTATCAAAATTGGATCCCATAAGTCATCACTATCTAACAGTGATAGGAGCAATTAGGGTTTAGCCTTAATTTGAGAAAAGAGAACATTGACCTAGTATATGAATTATATTAAGCCTAAAGACTTGGACTTTAGTCTAAAAGTTTTTTCACTATTTTGTTCGAATTGGTAGCCTCTACCTTCAATTCAGGAAATTACTTTAATTTTCTAGTAGGGTACTAGAATCCACATAGACTGCACACGAGCCCAACTTTGGTTGGTCAATCCATGTACATCTAAAGATAGATTCATAATCAATTTTTTTTAAAATAATTTTTAATAATTTAATTTTATCCCAAAAACTTAATCAGTAGGCTTTAGCCTCCACTATAAGGATCTGATTAGGTCCAACCATTAACATGACTATACTTAGTGCATTTAACAACCATGAATATAATAGGGTCCAACTTTCTAGTTGCACACTCAACCACCATTTAGAGAGATACATCCAAGTCATCATATGATGAATGATAATTTCATTAGTCAACAAGCACTAGGCCTTTAGGCCTCCAATGATTATTTAGTTAATGGACCCATTATCAATCACCTTAATGGGAGGCTATGACTCGATTATCCCCATTACTTTGTCATTTTGAGGAACTAATAATTTAGAAAATTTTAAATTATTAGTGATTTAAGAATAGAAGGACATGGACTAATTTGCTCCCACTAACTCACCAGTTAAGTCCTCCCACTGACTTCACAAGTCACTGATGAGGACTAGAATCAATTTCGATCCATGGACACCTAGATCAATCTCACTGAATGAAATTAGTCTCACTGATTTTCTATATAACATGGATTAGCTCAAATTAATGAGCAACCTAATCAAGATCTGATTAACCTTATCGATCAGGTAAGTGAGATCGGTGGGAGGGTCTGTCAAGACTTGCCTTAGACATCATCAAAAATGACCAAGTAAGTGGGCTGTCAATTAAAAATCATCGATCTGAAATATCAGATATTTTTTAGATACCAATTTATTTATCAGTTTTAATTTGGTCTACCTAAAGACTCGGGCTCGACCACTGAGCCACGATCAGGTCCATTTGTTAGATATATGGACTTTGATCAACTACAACTATTGAATTGATCTATAAAAAAAAATTAATTTTAATTAACTATTAAATAGGTTTGATCAATTTATTAACTAAGTCTATATTTAATCTAACCCTAGGTCTAACCCAGTTAATGACCTGATCAAAACTAACCCATTTAACCTTTAACCCAAGTTTTATAAAATTATCTTAGGATCTTCAAATCACAAACCTAGAACATAAATTATCACTTAATTCTCAATTAAGTTCAAAATTTAGATTTATGAAACCTCAGATCTAGTATCTAATTTTATTATTTTAAATATTTTTAAATCATAAATAACTTACATTGAATCATATTTAATACATGATTTTAGATCTAATTTATTTTATTATTTAGATTATGTCCTAAGATTTTGAATTTAGAATTTTATAGAAAGTAAGTTCTTAATTTAAATTTTATAAAATAAATATGTTATACATATACATTCTAGATTTAAAATAAAAATTACATATCAACATATGCAAAAAGAGGATCTAGATCTAAACATAAAACACATCATGTGGATCAGATCATAAATTATTTAAAATTAGATTTAAAATTTAAAAATAAATTATAAATTATTTTAGATCTCATCTAATATATTTATGACTTAGGTTTCTTAGATCAGCACATACTAGGACAATCTTTCTACTATAAGGGTTAAACCTTATAACAGGACAATCTTATGGCAGTACGTACAATCCTGATATTATTTAGATCTAATCTAAATAATCTAAAATAGATAAATATTTATTTAATTTTAAATTTAATTTAAAAAATTAAATCATAAATTTTTTTAGATCTAATCTAAATTATTCATGATTCAGATTCAGATCAACATATACTAGGGCAACCTTTTCATTGTAAGGGGTTAACCTTACAACAGGACAACCTTATGACAGTATCTATAATCTTTAATTAATTTTAATTTTTAGATTTAATCTAATACAAATATAATCATATTATAAAAAAATCTAGATGCTCTGATACTATTGTTGGAAGATATGTAGAATTTTATGCACAGATTTCAAAACTTTTTCGAAAATAAAGAGCAGCGGAAGACATAGATTAAACTATTTAATCTACAAATGCATGTAATCAAATTACAAAACCCTACATCAAGGATCTATAACATGTTATGATATAAATATAAATCTAAAAATAAATTAATCATAAGTTTTATTGATCATATCAATACCTAGATCTAGAATAATTCTAGATCTAACCCTAGATCAAATCTAGGTTACCAAGAGATCAAATCTCTTATCTTTATGTGGGTTGAGAACTCCACGATTGAACCCATTGTTGGCTTTGGAGCCATACATGCATCCGATCCTTATAGATAATCCACACAAACCTGCAACACAGATCGAAGGTTCGTTAAACGAAAATCCACTCGAAGTGCTAGCTTCTCGTGAATCCCTCCTGATGGTTAATCAAATACATGTTCTTCGGATCTCTTGGATACTCCAAGAGATGAAGAACATAAGGAGGAACAATGAAGAAATCTAATCTTTGGATCTTCCAAAAATTAAAAAATAAAAAAATAAAAAATAAATCCTAAGAGAAGATAAATCTTCTCCTTCAGAACATCAATGGTTGATGTCCTAAAAAAATCTCTATGCTAGGACAAGAGGAGACCTTCTCCTCTAGAATTTTTCTTAAGTTTCTAGATCTAATATTTTTTATTTTTATTATATAAAATTCTCATAAAAATTAGAGAGGAAGGGTTCTCCAAGAAACCCAAAGAGAAGACTTTTCTTCTCTTCTTCTTCTCTCATCAGGAGATGATCAGATCATGTCCAAAAAATAACACCATGTCCCAACAATATGGAGCACTCATATTCATACCCAAATCCTCTCTCTTTCTTATATTTTTATCATATAAAAATTATAAATAAAATAGAAAGAGAGAAACATAAAAGAAAAATATAAGAGAAGATAATCTTCTCTTACCTTGTCTCTTCAAGACATCAACCTTTGATGTCTTAATTAAGGATTCTTCTCCAAGAATCTTGGCACCACAAATCCTCCATGCCTTCTCCTCCTTCTCTTCTAATTTTTCATGATTTTTTTGAGATTTATCACGTTCTCTCACTATCTCAAAGGAGGCGTCCACCTTTTATTACAAGACTAGGTCAAAACCTAGTCAAAGGAGGACTTCTATGGGGTGTACAACTCTTGGATGCCCCTCTCTTGATTCTTTTCATGAGAACCATCAAATCCAAATCCCAAAAACTTGGGAGAAGGGTGAAGAAGTTAAATATGGCATGGGTTAAGTGGGCACACAAGAGGCGAAGAAGTTTTGGTCAAAGGGGACTCTTCCAAGTAGGAAATAAATCCCAATTTCTTCCAAGTTTTGACCAAGTCATAACAAATTTCCAAAAATATGAATTATGGGGCATGGAAGGACTTCTTGGGCATGGGAATACACATAGAAAAATCAGAAATTAATTAAAGTGGGCTTGAGGTCTTAGGCGCAAGAGAAAGAGAGAGAGTCCCAGTCCAACTGGGACTCCTCTTATTTGACTAGGTCAAAATAGTTTTGAATCCAATTTAAATTTTATTTAAATTAGATCAAATATAATCTAATTAAGAATGATCCTAGTCCAACTAGGAGCTTAATTAAATTATATTAAATCAAGATTTAAATCTGATTTAAATGCTAAGTCAATTAGGTGCACCCAAGTCCTAGTCAAACAAAGAATTATTCTTTTTCGCAATTGGCTTATCCAATAAACCAACTAGATTTAATCTAATTAAATTTAAATTAATTTTAATTAAATTTAATCTAATTAAACTTGATCTCAGCCTAATTGCTCAATCAAATTGAGCCAATTAGTAATCCAATTGCTAATCAATCCTCCGACAACACTTACATTAGGTCAAACATCAATCGCATTGAATGTTTGATCTCAAAATGATTCTCAATCATTGATTAACCATCTGATCAGATTACAAGCTCTAATATGTGTGACCCCATGGGTTCGAACATAATTTAGTAGCATAGGAACCAATTCCTATACCAATCTAAGTTACCATCTAGCAATGGTTTTCGACGTCTGGATTGGTCGAATGTATGCAAAGCAATATTCTTAGAACCCTAACCCATGGTTACCATATAATTCATCCCTTTGATCAATAATGCTTAAGATAACTTTGAGGATGCTATCAGCATTCGTACAAGTCATCGCTATTATATCTCAAAAGTTTGTAAATCTCGTGACCTCTCACGAGGATTACCCAGGCCTAGATTTTGCTAAATTGAAACACAGTGAGTCATTCTCTTTCTGAAGTTAATCAGGAGTGGTCAATCCTATCTTGACTCACACACTGACTTTATAAGTACTTGACTATATCTAAAAACTTTTCAAACTTTTATTAAAAATACAGACAGTCCGACATCAAAGTATAGTGCGTGCTTGCAAGTCATCATGGTGATCTTAGATCGAAAAGACACTTATATCCATTGACCTTAGCTAGCTACTCTTGATAGTAGAATGTTACATTGATCATATTCAGTGCAGATATACTCCTACATCTCACTTGAATGGCATACTAGTGTCTTCATACCATTTGGTTACGAGAACAATCAATGCATATGCATACAGCGATCTACACTCGATAAGTTATCATCTTTGTTAATAACTTATCATTTGGTTATGAACAATTTAAGAACCATCCGATAAATTCTTCTTTATCGATTGATTATGGTTCTAAGGACTTCATCATAATTTAGGAGTTTATTTAAAGAAGATAGAACTTTTATGATGAACCAGCCAAATAACTATTATTATTAGATAATTCATATACTAATTTTAATCATCTACTACTTAGATGATTAGCTTTAGAACATATTTTTCAACATTAGTCGACTAAGTCTCCTGGATCCTGAACTTCAGTCTTTCTATGTTTTCTGTATTCTGCTATCTTCTGATACTTAGTAGACTAACTTTTGGACTTAGTTGACTAAGTCCACTGGATTTTAAATTTTAGTCTTTTTGTGCTTTCTGCTTCTACTATTCTCTAATATTTAGTCAACTAATTCCAAGCTTAGTCGACTAAAATTGTGTGCTAAGCATGCCATTTAATTTTTGACAATCTTTCTTCTTCAATTTTTTTATAGGCTAGACTTGCTTTTTAAACTTGATTTATCTCTCATTAACCATTCTTTTTAAGGTATAACAAGTCTAGATTTTCTTAAAAAATCTCTTGGGTGGTGATACTCAATTTAATTGATAAAAAATCATTTGGAGCGAGATGAGAACTTGAAATTTAAACTACACATTCTCAAAAATGAAGTTAGACTTTATAACTTATACTCAAAACATTTTATCATAATCAAAATTAATTTTTAGATCAACATGATGAGATTTCATGAGCTGCATCCTGTCGAGACTCTCGGTAGAAGAACTTGATCACATAGTAACTACACCTAAAGGTTCTTCTTATTAGTTCTGTTGGCTTGCTACTACATACTGCTAGATGTCACTAGTGGATTATAAGAGCTCACTAGGATCATTTTGGATCAATGATCTTTGATGGATATAAATTGAAATTATTCCAATCCATTGAAAGGAGTTCCAATAATACTATGATAGAGATCTTATGGGGTATCAAACATAATGGAACCTATGGGATCATATAATAAGGGTTTTAATCTTTGATTGATCTAATTGGGCTTATGAAGTCATAATTAGATTAGGATTTGGTGAAATCCTATGGGTAGGTGCACCATGCTAGCACATAGTTAAACCTAATTTCTTCTTTAGACTTGATTCCTTATTGAATAAGGTTTAGATCAAGTCGATTACCTTATTTCTAACATAATCTATTTGGGTCAAGGGAGGCACCATATTAGGCACCTCAATAGAATGGGGTCTAGCTAATTAGCTAGCTTATTTTCTCTTTTTCTTCCTCGACTTAGCATAGATTTTATAGAAGAGGATTGATGTGGGATAGACTAAAAAAAATAAAAAAAGGAAAAGACCAAGCTTCCATTCGTTTGTCAATAACAAATCACATTCGATCATGGTATATTATTCCTAGAACAGACAGTATAGTTGCCTATACTCTGCTCAGGAGGCATGACTGATTGACATGGGACTAAAGCACGATCAATCTAAATGATGCTGATGAATGCCATTTTAGAGATCAGTAAATAACTAGCAATAATAAAATAAATAGATAGATAGCAAAAATTAAACATGCTCATGAATAATTATAAAAAAAAATATAAATAGAATGAAGGATAGCAAGAAATTAAGCCCGCAAGAAAATCCAAAAAAAAGATAAGAAGAATTCGGATCATGGTAGTTAAGAAACTGTCCTAATTAGGACTCTTAATCTTTTAACCAAGTAGATCTATCGATAAAGAATTAGATCTTTACCAATATCAAATCTGAAAAAAATAAGTAAAAATCAAAGATCAGTTGAGAAGGAACGAAGGTTCTCAACGTTTGATCTGTAGAATAATAGATCACTCTTTTTCTCTCTGCATGATAGATGAAAATCTTGGAGGAGATAGATCTTCTTTTGGTGGAATAGGCTTATGTAGGTAGATGGTGAAGACGAATCGGGATTGTAGGAATACTGAATCTCAAGAAAATGAAGGTTAAAGAGATAGAAAAAGGTAGGCCTTATACCCTCCCCTCGTGGGACAATTTTGGATCTCACACCCTCTCCCTCTTGGAGCGACCAACACAAGTATTTATGAAAATTGTAAAGTGATTCATTCATTCATTATCTCATTTATGAAGGATACATGTGTTTATATAGGATCCTAGGGGTCCTATTTCTTTAGAAATTCTATTTTCTTTACAAGAAAAAAATCAATCCTTCCAACAAAAAAGTAAAATATTATGTATGATTTTCAAATACAATAATATATCATATCTATCTTTTATGAAATCATAAAAAAAAAATCAGCCTTTTAACAAAATAAGTAAAAAATCAAAACTCTTAAGAAATCCTAGGAAAGAAAAGAAACTCCATGTGGGCGCTTGATGCTTGGCACAACTTGGCATGAGGATCCTTGGGCATGGCATATGCTAGCATGTGTATTTCATTCCTGAGCGTGTGGAGGGTGGTGGCTCCAAAGATGACATGGACCAAGCTTGCTTCTTTATGATGGTCTCTTTGCAAATAAGGCTCAATCCAAAATAAACCCAAGTATGGTCCTTTGGATCCAAAATTAAATGCATCAAAAGAACTAATTGATTAAATCAAAAGGACTAGAATAAAATAACTAAAGTAGAGTTATTCTGATATGGCTTCTTTAATCCAAATTAAATTTAAATTATGTTGCTGACTTCTGATGGCTCTGGTGTCCGCATCAGTTCTCTCGAGGTGGAGAGAACTTGATCCTATCGAGTAGGAGTCGATCCTGCTCTGATGATGCTCAAGCAAATCAGGATCAATACGCTGCAGCTCTTCTCAAGTGATCTAGGTATCCTCAAACTTCGATCGACCTCATCATCTAACTAAGTACCGCTGATAGCCTCGATTTTGGGTGGAGATGATCTACTCATCCAAAATTCTCTCAATCTAATCATGCTTTGATATTTTGGCTGGTGGACATTTAGGAATAGGCTCTCTCTTAAAGGTTGGTTCAGGCTCAAATGACTCACTAGGTATCCAAGTTGGCTCTTTATAGGCGACGAGATCTACAACGTTAAAAGTAGAGCTAATCCCAAAATTAGAAGGTAAGTCCACAACATACATATTTAGTCCGATCTTCTATAAAATCTTAAATGAACTCCTCCAACATGTAACTCCTTGATGGTTTCTGGTGGAAATCGTTCAGGCCTCATTCGAACCATCACATAGTCTTCTTTCGTAAACTCTTAGGCACATCGATGAGAATCTGTATTCTGTTTATAAACTTTATTACTAATACTAACTTTTTTACTGATCTTTTTATGTAAACTCTTGACATACTGTGCAAATGACTCTGTAGATTCAAAAATTGTAGCATGCATGGGTAGTGGGATAAGATCTATTGATTTTCTAGGTTGATATCCATAAACTACTTCCTTTGGATGATCTATCTTAGGGTCCTCATGAACTTCTCTCACAGCAATCATCCAAACTGGTGATCCTTTACTCACGGTCATCTCTAATTTCTTAGCACCTATCAGATGGAGGCTTTTCTTTTTGATATTTTTTTTTGGTCCATTGTCTATCTTTATATTGGTAGCATTAGGTGGGGAAGGATTGATCGTGATCTTCTTACCCTTATGAGTGAAACTATAGGAGTAGGTTCGACCATAAATCATAACATCATTGTCAAACAGCCAAGGCTAACCTAATATGATACTTTCGACTTTCATGGATAAGACATCACACCAAATATGATCATGATAAGAATGGAAATGGATGGGAATACGGCATCTAAGTTTGATGGGAATAGAGGAGAAATCTATTCAAGACACATGGTATGGACTGGGATGATCTATAGAAGCTAATCCTAATGCTTAACCATCTCGGTGGAGATAACATTGATACAGCTACCGCTATCAATGATCACCTTACAAATTTTATCACTAAATTTTATGAAGGTATGAAAAATAGAGATCCTACGCCAGTCTTCACTCTCCTTAGTCTGTGCTAGAACATACCCAACGACTCCAAGCCTAAGGTCTGATTCTAGTGCAACAAAACTTAGGATTTTCTCAGTACTCTCAAACTACTTGGCTAAGTCTGGATCAACTTCATAAACTTTCTTCTCAATATTTTTTAGAGTTTTCTCTTTTAATTCTTCCATAAATAACAATCGGTTGGGATATTGTGCAGCAAAATGATCATAACCATGGCACTTGAAGCAGTGGGATCGAGAACTACTTTCCTTAGATAACTCTTTTACAACTCTTTTTCCTTTATCTTCTTTTCTCATAATAGGATTTGTAGGTGAAGGTCTATTACTAGGAGTCTGGATAGTATTGGGTCTCGATCTAGAAGGGGTTACTCGGCTAGGTTTAAGACGATGGATGGTCGAATATCTAAAAAATCTCTCAAAGTCTAGGGCAAGTTGATAAGCTTGTTCTAACATGGTTACCTCTCATAAAAGAGCTCACACTAGATATCTTCTCATAATCCAACTCTAAATCTAGATAAGGTAACAATCCTATCTTCAGTTACTCTACATCTCATGAGGTACTCATCAAATCTCATGATGTACTCTATGACTGATCTATTTTTTTGAGTAAGCCTCTGCCACTGATCTAAAAGTCTTTATTGATAGAAGGTGGGGAGGTATTTTTCTCTGAGTTTCTCCCTCATTTCATCCTAAGTTTCTATCGGATCTTGTCTTCTCTGGTTAAGAAGATATTCAATACTTTTTCAATAAAGTTGGGCTTGCCTAACCAACTTCATCCTAGCAAACCTAACTCTCCTTGCTTCAGATATTTCATACCATCCAAATAGTGGTCCATGCTCGATTCTCAATCTAGGTACTCTCTCAGATCTAGACAATCATCAAAACTTAGGGCTTCGATCTTCACATTTCTAAGGACATGCTCATCCTGGTCGAACTGGTTATGATGGGGGCGTGCTACTATAGGTCGAGCTAGGTCGAGGTTTCTTCTTCTCTATCCTATAGATAGTTGGGGAGACTCAGGTTTAGATTATCTTTGCCTAGCTTCTTCTAGTACTGTTATTCTTTCACTCATGTTTTCATAAAATCTTTCATGTTATTAAACTTCTCAGTCAGGGTATTAATGATGGCTGCTGTATTGGGATCCATGTTGGTACTAGGTGGAAAAGTAGGATGTTGGTACTGGATGCCTGATCTAGTGGTCATGCAAGTTCAGGATGCAGGAATAAGATGCAATAAAAAATTCTGAAAAGTAAATTATAAAATTTAAATTATGAAAATTTAAGTTGCAAGAATTTTAAATTGCAGAATTTAAACTAAAGCCCTAACCAATTCGGCTCTGATACCAAATTGATGTGGGACAGTCTAAAAAAAATAATAAAAAAAAATCAAGCTTTCTTCCATTCGTTAATAACAAATCACTTCCGACCATCGCACATTATTTTCAGAACAGACAATATAGTTGCCTATACTCTACTCAGGAGGCATGACTGATTGATACGGGATCAAAGCACGATCAATCTAAATGATGCTGATGAATGTTATTTTAGAGATCAGTAAATAACTAGCAATAATAAAGTAAATAGACAGATAGCAGAAATTAAACATGCTCATGAATAATTGCAAAAAGAAAAATATAAATGGAATGAAGGATAGCAAGAAATTAAGCCCACAAGAAAATCCAAAAAAATGATAAGAAAAATTTAGATCATGGTAGTTAAGAAACTATCCTAATTAGGACTCTTAATCTTTTAACCAAGCAGATCTATCAATAAAGAACTGGGTCTTTACCAACATCGGATCTAAAAAAAATAAGTAAAAATCAAAAATTAGTTGAGAAGGAACAAAGGTCCTTGTCAACGTTTGATCTGTAAAATAATAGATCACTCTTTCTCTCTCTGCATAATAGATAAAAATCTTGAAGGAGACAGATCTTCTTTTGGTGGAATAGGCTTATGTAGGTAGATGGTGAAAATAAATCGAGATCGTAGGAACACTGAATCTCAATAAAATGAAGGTTAAAGAGATAGAAAAAGGTGGGCCTCACACCCTTCCCTCATGGGGTGATTTTGGATCTCACACCCTCTCCCTCTCGGAGCGACCAACATAAGTGTTTGTGGGAATTGTAAAGTGATTCATTCATTCATTGTCTCATTCATGAAGGATACATGGGTTTATATAGGACCCTAGGGGTCCTATTTTTTTAGAAATCCTATTCTCTTTACAAGAAAAAAATCAACCCTCCCAACAAAAAAGTAAAACATTATGTATGATTTTCAAATACAATAATATATCATATTTATCTTTTATGGAATCATAGAAAAGAAATTAGCCTTTTAACAAAATAAGTAAGAAATCAAGAACTCTTAAGGAATCCTAAGAAAGAAAAGAAACTCCATGTGGGCGCTTGATGCTTGGCACAACTTAGCATGGGGATCCTTGGGCATGGCACATGCTGGCGTGTGTATTTCCTCCCTGGACGTGTGGAGGGTGGTGGCTCCAAAAATGACGTGGACCAAGCTTTCTTCTTTATGATGATCCCTTTTCAAATAAGGCTCAATCCAAAATAAACCCAAGTATGGTCCTATGGACCCAAAACTAAATGCATCAAAAGAACTAATTGATTAAATCAAAAGGACTAGAATAAAATAACTGAAGTAGAGTTATTCTGATATGGCTTCTTCATTCCAAATTGAATCTAAATTATATTACCGACTTTTGATGGCTCTGGTGTACGCACCAAGGACGCATGCCACCTCTAGATGAAATCAAGAGGAGCACACACCTTGGCATGTTCTAGGTGCACTCACCTTGACATCCATGTGAAGGAATGAGAGGAGCACATGCCCCTCTCTAGTTTCAGCATGAGAAGGGAGAGAGGGCACATGCCCTCTCTCTCTTGCCCCTCTCTCTTGCTTGGATGAGGACAAGTGGCTGCCAAGTGTTGGCACCCACTTTTCTTACTTTTTTGGGAGGGATCACATACCATTTAAACATGATTTTCTTGAGAAAAAAATCAGATTAAATGGAAGATGTTGTTATATGATAACAACCAGCCATTTTATCCCATTTGGTTTGAATTTTGAATTCAAATCAAAGGTCTATAAAAAGTGCAGCCTTTTCGGATTTGGTTTTGATGAAAATCTGATTTTCTGATCTCCTCTCCTTGTGTCCACACCTTCTCTCCCTCTCCTCTCAATTCCATGCCAAAAGGGTTGGGCATCCATATCTCCACATGCCTAAGGATGTTAGGCAAGACTTGTTTTGTGCCAAGAAAGATAGTAAGGGTGATCTCAAGCATTGAGATTGTGAGGAAGATCAAAAGTTGATCTAGGATTCAGAAAGGTTCTCAAGAAGGATGATCCAAGGTTGATCTTGATGGATACCTGTAGAGGCTGAGCATGTGCATGGCTCCATAGAAAATCTCCTTTATATCCATAATATTAGGATTCCAGTATTCATCTACCCGCATAAGGATCCGATCCAATATGAAGATGAAAAAGTGATTAAGGTAATCAATATTCCCTCTTCATATCTGATTTCAAATTTATGTTTAAAATTTATTTATGCATGCTAATCGATCTTTAAATGATATAGATTGATCTACATGCTTTTGTATGGAAAAAGTTTTCATATATGCTTTCCACTATGTCATGAGATGAATTTTGCATGCCTATCACCTAGAAATCCTTCAGCAATGTGATGATAGTTTTATATTTCTAAACCAAACTGACAAGCTAACATGAATTTGCACAAAGCTTCTCTTGGTTGTGAAATTATAAGCCTATTTAGATACACTTGAGTCAAATTTTAGAGTATGAAAATGCTCTCAAAATAGGATGGTGACATTACCCCCAAAAAAAAACATAATAGAATTTGGAAATTCTAGCTATTTGGATTGCATGGAAAATTTTGAAAGAAAATTTTCTATTATCAAATTTGGATATAATAAATCAGTTTATTTTAATCTGGTCCGAAATAAGGAAGATGTTTTCTTGATCCATACAACTCAAATCTTACAAAAAATGGAAAAAAAAAAAAAAAAAAAAAAAAAAAAAACTTGAAGAGAAGATTTTTTAAAGTAGGACTTAAGTAAGTTCTTTTTTCTTTTATTTATTTATTTAAAAATGAGATACACAACCTCTATTTTATCACAGTGATGTCTATCCCTGAAGAATTTTTTATCAGATTCCTCTTCCTAATATTTAGAAGGATGTTCATCCTTTTACAATTAAGTTGGATTCCTTTTTCTAGTTCTAGTAGAACTCTTTTACGTGAAATAGATGTATTTAATAAAAATAATATAAAAAAATCTAAAATTCTATAAGGATAGATTTTGATTTTTATATCAACTCTATCTTATATCAGTCTGCTTGATTATTCTCGGATTGAAAACTATGCCCGGTGAAAATCTTACCTAAAATGAAAATTTTTTATTTGATCGGTCCATTTTAGGTTCCAAATAAAGGAATTTAAGTCTGATCCCAAAGGCATCACCCTTAAAGGATATGGTATCATGGTGTATACCTTGCAGAATTATTCAATTAAAAAAAAAAGTTATCAAAATTAAATATTATATAAATAAGTTATGATCTCTAAAAGTTCAATGATCCTTCCAAATAATATTTCAACTACATCCATCATGAACTAATCCTTTGCTGACCACTACAAAGTAACTATTGGTAATTGAACATAAAAAGATAACAATTAAAACAAATCATTAGCTATTAACCATTACAACTGGCAATGGAAACCGGTCATTGGCAATTAACCGCTATAGCTAGTCATTAAAAGCTAGCCTTCGGCAACCACTCATCGGCAGCTAGCTATTTATCCCTTGCCGCTAAAGTAAAAGCGCCTAGCAAACAATATCATGAATTGTGACAATTTGATTGCCTCTAAGTAGTGCTCAACGCCAATAATTTCTTTAGAAGCTTGAAGATTTTCGTTAGTCGTTTTTGTTGGCTCTGTGGTTTCCTCCATACTAGAATTTGATTTTGGAATTTAGTATTCATTTTCTTGTTCCATATTCTCGGTATCTTGGAAGTGTTGCTCTAAGGAGACCAAATCTGCCTCATGCACATCGTCCCAGTTCTTTCTCTCGATTTTGCATCATTGAGCAATCATTATTGCCCAATGCCATATTTATAATCACAAACAATTCCTATTAAGTAAACTTGTAACAGGACCTGGATCACGGCGATTCTTGAATCTAGTTGAACTGTAATTGTTTTTTTTGCTTTCCTATCCAACTTCTTCTCCAAATGGAGTCATTCTGCGATGGAGATTATCTTGCCACCAGCCATCGAAGTTTTGTGGCTAATATGTTCGTGGAGAAAAAGAAAAGAGAAAGGAAAATAAGAAAGATTTTAATCAATAGCTTCTAACGTATTTAACAAAATTAAATCTCTCTCTCTCTCTCTCTCTCTCTCTCTCTCTTCTTATTAAAACATTTTGGTTCATGCTTGGGTTAGGTTGGTTGTTAGAATTTAGGGTTGGGTCAGGTTATGGGCCAGGTAGTGTCATGACGGAAATATATATTAGTTCCAGCGTTTGATGGTTTTATGTGGGGTTTATGACTGTTGGAGATAAGGTTAAAAATATACATATGAAACCTATCCAGCACCAAGTCTAAGTCTTACGCTAAGCAAATTATACATGAAGTAAGCACTAACGTACCCACCATGGAATTCAGGGTCGGAGATGGGGAAGGTGGCACGGGAAGATAGCGAGGATGGGTAAATGATGTTAGTATTGCCTACTCCCATACTAATTAAGTAAATTATATATGGAGTAAGTACTGACATCACCACCATAGAATTTGGTGGGTCAAACGATGTTAGTATTGTCAAAACATATGGATGGTGGATAAAGATATATAACCTAAACAAGAAATTTTTAGATGGATTGGATCATGTGGGTCAGGCTAAATCCCGAGCGTACACGGAGGATGATGGGGTGAATTCTCATCCAAGAGTCCATGTATAAGGGGGTTGGGTTTCAACCTTAAGTATCTATTAGGTGGGTAAACAATACCTAGTGTTTGATTATCACACATACACACATACATACATACATACATACATACATACATATATACACACACACTACTCTCATGCTAATTAAGTAAATTATATATGAAATAAGTATTGACATCACCATCATAGAATTTGGTGGGTCAAACGACGTTAGTATTGTCAAAACACGTTAATGATGGATAAAGGTATAAAACCTAAATAAGAAATTTTTAGATGGATTGCATCATGTGGACCAGGCTAAATCCTGAAATGTTTATGGTGGATGATGGGGTGAATTCTTATATATCCCTGTTTTGATCTTGAAGAGTCCATATATAAGGGGTTGCATTTCAACCTTAAGCATTGACCATGAGGTTGGTAAACATTACCTAGTATTTGATTATTATTATTATTATATATAGAGAGAGAGAGGTGAAGAGTCCACATATAACGGGGATGCATTTCAACCTTAAGTATCTACTAGCATATAACCCATACAATGGACAAGATATTTTTTTTCTTATTTACAAAATATATCATCTATAAATATTTTTTTAATTAATTATATATTTTACTTTAAAAATGATATATATTTTATTAATATTTAATAATATATAATTTTATTAATATATTATTAATATTTATTGATCTTCTAAAAATACTTCTAATAAAAATCTATTATTATTACTACAAAAATATGTTATTTTTATTAAAATACCGTTGATCTTATCAAAAGCATAAGTATTTAATTTTATTGTCTTTATTAAAATTTTATCATTGGATGGTAGAAATTTATAAGGAACCTACTAAAAAAATAATAAATGGCTACCAAAATTCTTATCCAAAATCCTAGAGAACTGGTTCAAGGCCGGTGGGACCTTCAAATGCTACTTGAGAATCCTCTTTCGCCTTTGAGAATCCTCTTTTGCCTTTGGATTCTGACCACCTTTGACTACTTGACGAGCTGGTGGAGGTCATTCTTCGGAGGCAAAGTCCTTTCGATCCCAAATTGAGGGTTCACAACCTTCTATTGAAACCCAAAACCAATGCAAAAACAATTGTATACAAAAAGAAAAACTTAGTATAATATGAAGAAAATGGATTAAAAAATCTAGCAATAAAAAGTCAAAACCAAATTCATTCTTTATATATTTAAAAAATAATTACAAAATAAAAGAATTTATATTTTATGTATAGCGTGGATTATAAGTTATCAAATAAATATTGTGAAGATTTATGACCTTGATTCCAGTATTGAAATTTTGGAGATCTAAACTGTAAAAATCATTTTTTTTTAAACAAAAATCAAAAATTTAAACTATCATTTTTTAAAAAGAAATTAAAATTAAAAATCTAAACTTTAAAATTATGTTTCTTTGCTTTTTCTTCTTTCTTTTTCTTTCTTCCTTCTTCTTCACAATAATCAAGAATCTTTATTATTGTCCTATAATCAATAATATTATAAAATCCTTTTATTTTCTTCTTTTTCTTTTTCTCTTTCTCTTTTTCTTTTTTTTTCTTTCTTTTTATTTCTTCTTTCTTCTTCCTCTCTTCTTGCACAGAATAGAGGATCCGTTACCCTCTTATTTCAAAGATAGGGAAGGTCCTTGGAGATCACCCTTTGAAGAGGAGGTGCCGCTTCCTCCCACCTCCCCCTCCGGTGCTTCTCTATCGAGTCTAGCCCTGAGCGCAAGGTTGCTATCCTCAGCAACACTGGTGGCATCAACTAGCCCTTTGCCCTCCTTATGAAGCTCAACCCCTTCTCTCCTCCCTCACCCTCTACGATATCATCAGCACACAATGCACGGGATAGGAACCTAAGGAATCTTTATTGTTTTTCGTCTTTCCTCTGATTTCAATGATTTTTTCTATGCCAATGCTTCTTCATTAAGTCTAGCCCTGAGTGCAAGGTCGTGGTCCTCGGCACCGCTGGTGGCATCGGCCAGCCCCTCACCCTTCTGATGAAGCTCAACCCCCTTGTCTCCTCCCTCACCCACTACAATATCACCGACACATGAGGTACAGGATGGAAACCTCAGAAACCCCTATTTTTTTTCCACCTATCCTTTGTTTTTATTGATTTTTCCCATATTTTATCCTGCTTTTTCTCTATTTCGTCCATCCTTAGGAGTCCCAACCAAGTGGGAGGCATGGAGTGGCCAAATAGAGAAGCTTAGATGATGGTTGGATAATAGATATAATAGATAGATAGATTTCTTCCATCCTTAGGTGTCCCAACTGGATGGAATGCCTGGGGTAGTCGAATAGGGAAGCTGTATCGTGCTTTTGCAACAAACCAAAAAAAAAAGCCTCCACAACCATGAACCACCAAAAGCCTTATATATCAAACGGAGGCAAAAGCCACTATTTTAATATATATACATATAATAGATTAGGTGGATAAACATTACTTATGTTTGATTATTACACACACACGTAATAGAACTCCCTTGCTAATTAAGTAAATTATATATGAAGTAAGTACTGACATCACCATTATAGAATTTGGTGAGTCAAACAACGTTAGTATTGTCAAAACACATGAATGGTGGATAAAGATATATAACCTAAACAAGAAATTTTTAGATGGATTGGATCATGTGGATCAAGCTAAATCCTACGACATATATGGTGGATCATAGGGTGAATTCTTATCCCTGTTTTGATCTTGAAGAGTCCACATATAAGGGGTTTGCTTTTCAACCTTAAGCATTGACCATGAGGTGTGTTATTATATATATATATATGATGAGTACCCACATATAAGGAGGATGTGTTTCAACCTTAAGCATCTATATATTAGGTGGGTAAACATTACTTATTTGATTATTATATATATAGGGATAGACTTGGATAAGATTGATTAGATTTGGGCTTAGATATGGTCGTATTAAAACTAGACAATAAGAATTCTACATCGATGATTTAAGCCGTTAGATGTGATCTACTACTTTAAAATTGATTGTACATAAAAAATTATATGATTTGAAGATTTCTATTACATGCATTAAGTGATAAAAAAATATATTTAATTTAAATTTATTTAGATTATTTAATTTTTGACTACTTGATGTATAGGCTAAGGATCTCTAAATCATATGATTATTTTGTATACAAGTAGTTTAGTAGATCATATTCAACAACTTGGATCATTGATGTAAAACTACTATTATAGAGTTTTGATCTGATCAGATCTAAATCTAGATCCAAACTAGCCTAGCTCTCTCTCTCTCTCTCTCTCTCTATATATATATACATATATATATGAAGAGTCCACATATAAGAGGGATGCGTTTCAACCTTTAGCGTCTATTAGGAAGGTAAACATTACCCATGTTTGATTATTTTATATATGAACCCTTAATGCAGGATATCTAAGCTAACACACAAGCAAGGGAAGGAAACTCACCATTCTGTTCTACTTCAGGCATGGAAGGAGCCATTTCTAACCCCACAAAGAAGAGGTACCTTCTTATCTCCTATTACTTAATTCTTTCGCAAATAAAGCTCACTGTCAAGAAGAAACTAAGATATCTCTATGCTTTGATGCATATATTATCGTTGCTTTCAGAATTGCAGTAGTTACAGGAGCGAACAAAGGGATTGGACTGGAGATATGTAGACAACTAGCTCTTAATGGGGTAAGGGTCATACTGACAGCTAGAGATGAGAAGAGGGGTCAAGAGGCAGTGGAGAAGCTTTGGGAGTGTGGGCTCCCTGATGTACTCTTTTATCAGTTAGATGTGACTGACTCTTCTAGCATAGTTTCCTTAGCGAATTTCATCAAAATCAAATTTAGCAAGCTTGACATTCTAGTAAGCTCTCTCTCTCTCTCTCTCTTGCATTGTCATAGGGACACGGTAATGGAGATCAGCATAATATCTATAACATTTTGTTTCATCTTGAGTGGTAGAGATGCTGTTTAACGTACAAAAAAAATTATGTTGATTAGCCTCTTGAATTGAGCACATGATGCTTTTATCTCTTCTTCAGCTCTGATTTTATTTTAGATTAGACTCTATCTAATAATCCCAATAAAACAAAGATTCTAGTTGAGGCATCCATATTTTCCTCTCTCATGCTAGACCTTCCCACTCTCTCTTTCCCTCCCCTCCCCCTAAAACTCTCCCTTTCTCTCATCCCTTCCCTCGTTGGCAGATCCAAAAATTTTGCTTTGTAGGGTCAATATGATAAAAGAAGCAAACAAGCTACCAAAGAAGAAAGAAGAAAGAAAAAATAATAAAATATTTTTTAAAAAATAATAAAATATATAAAAGATGATAATATGTAATATCTTAATATCCTTTGTAATAAAATATTATAAGAAGCACTGTAGCAAAATCCTAGATATTATTAAATATTAAAATTATAATGGCTAATCCAAAATTATTTTAATCACATATATTTAATATGAGTGAATAAAGAAAAAGATAAAGAAAAAAATAAAAAAATATTATAAAAAAATGAAGCTAAAATGGACATACCTAATTCATGTTGAAAAGAGAGACAATAAAAACATATAGTTTTTTATTATATCTAGATTGATTATAGTATAAAAAATAAATGGATGTAGGGTTTAAATGTAAGAGATGGACAGATGGAGACCATGGGATTAGGATGGGGCATTAAAAGATAAATATAGAAGTAATAAATTAAGAAAGAGAAAGATGAGAGGGAAGAAAGAGAAGTCAAACTGGCATGAGAGAGGAAGAGATCGTGAGTCATTAAAAAGAGAGAATGTATATTATAATTATTTTTTTCATCTTTTGATGCGGTCCTTCTAGGATATACAAAATAAATTTATATAGGGTTCAAATATAAGAGATGAATGGATGGAGTTGGTGTGGGATATTAAAAGATAAATAAAAAGGTAATTAACAGAGAAAGAGAAAGAAGGAGAGAGAGATATCAAAATGGTGTAAGAGAGAAAGAGAGAGAGAGAGAGGTAAGACATGTGAGTCATTAAAGAGAAAGAATGTAGATCATATTTACTATTTTTATAGTCTTTTTTATCCTTTACTTCTTTAAAACTTTACATGAGATATGGAGTCAATTCATAAAATTAATGGGATCAATTTTGACTTTTCCTATTAGTATGTGTGTGTGTATAATTTTTTTTATTTTTTTTATGGGGCCGATTGACCCCTTATTCTATTACATAAATCCGCTATGGCTCCCCCTTTCCTCTTCCTAATATCTTCCCTCCCTCTCTCTCACATCTAGGATTGGAAATGTGCATTGGCCGAGTCAGCTTTGTGCCAGGCCTTGGGCCAAGCCCAAGAATTTTTGGGCTTTGGACTAAAAATAGTATCCAAACAAGTTTTGGAAAAGCCTTGGTTAATGCATGGCCTAGCTCAAATCTTAGTGCAACTTCTAGTCTAAAGCCCAAGCCTAGAACCTAGCCCAACGTTATCATTGGGATTTTCTACTTGGGCTCTTTTGATCAGACCGAGCAATTTGAACCAATCGAGCCAAGATTTTTTGGTCAGTCAAGTCAAATTTGGTTGAGCCCTAACCTTTCAAACCTAAAGAGCATATTCAGGTCAGAATTGTCTTAGAATTAGTGGTGCTCCCTATTGGAAAATACGCAGGATTTCATGTATGAATTTCAAAATAATTTTTAAAATAATACAGTGGAACATGCAGATTAAACTATTTAATTTATAAATGCATGTAATTAAATTATTAAATCCTACAACTAGAACCTATGACATGTCATAATATATTTTAAATCTAAAATTAAAAGAATTTAATATTGATTAAATCAATATCTTAGATCTAGAATAATTTTATATCTGAAATCTAGATCACATCTAGGTAAGAGGAAAGATGATATCTCTTATCTTGCATGGGTCAAGAACTCCATGGTTGATTTTTGTTGTTGCCTTTGGAGCCGCACATACGTCTGACCTCTACAGGAGATCCACATGAGGCTGCAATAAAATTGAAGGTTCGTCGAATGAAAATCTACTCGAAGTGCTAGCTTCTCGCGGATCCCTCCAGATGGTTAATCTATATTTATTCTTCGAATCTCTTGGACATTTCAAGAGATGAAGAATAAGAAGAGGATTAGGAGAAAAATCCAACCTTTAGATCTTTCATGAATCAGAAATAAAATACATTAGAAAAGAGTCCTAAGAGAAGATAAATCTTTTCTTTCAGAACATCAATGATTGATGTCTTGACAACATCCTTATGCTAGGACAAAGGAAAAATCTTCTCCCCTATATTTTTTTCATATTTTTAGATATTACATATTCTGATTTTTCTCATAGAAAAATTATATAAAATATAGAGAAGAAGGGTTCTCAAAGAAATCCTAAGAGAAGACCATCTTCTCTTTTCCTTCTCTTATCAGGACATGATCAAATCATGTCCAAAATTGATCTTCATGCCCCAACACCTTCCCCATGCCCTCATCCTCTCTCTCTCAGATTTTTATCATATAAAATTACATAAAATAAATAAGAGCAAACTACTCAAAAGAAAAACAAAGAGAAGATAATCTTCTCTTACCTTTGTCCCTTCAAGACATCAACATTTGATGTCTTGATGAAGATCTTTTCTTCAAAAAACTTGGTGTCCTAAATCTTCATGCCTTCTCCTCCTTTTGTTCTACATTTTTCAAGATTTTTTTAGATTTTACACATCCTAAACCTGATAGGAGGCATCCTCCCTTTTATATATGAAAGACTAGGTCAAAACCTAGTCTTAACAAGAGGCCAAGGAGGAGTTTTAGGAGGCATCCAACTCTTGGATGCCTCTCTCCTTATTTTTTTGGTGTGAAGATTAGGAAACCATGTGCAAAACCAAAGAAATTAAGTGCATAAAAGAAAAGAAGGCATGGAGAAAAAAAAAATAAGGAAAGGAGGTGTTTTGGAGAATTGGGACTCTTTCAAAAGGAAACAAAACCAAACCACTTATCAAATTTGATCAAATCAAATTTTAATTAATCTATTTATATATTTAGTGCATGAAGAAGCTCTTATTGATGTGGAGAATATCACATAAAAATTTAAAAATAAAATATGGGCGTTGACTTTTATTAGTGTAAGGAAGGAGTGAGAGTTCTAGTCCAACTAGGACTCTTCTTGTTTGATAGGTCAAATCAATTTTTAATCCAATTAAAATAAGATTAATGCAAACCTAATTATGGATGATCCTAGTCTAACTAGAAATCTAATTAAGTTAGGTTTAAATTATATTTAAATCTAATTTAAATTTTAACTTAATTATGAATTAGGTGCACTCAAATTCTAGTCCAACTAGGAATTATTTTTCTCTTGCAATTAGTTTATCCAATAAACCAAGTAGACTTAATCTAATTAAGTCTAAATTAATTTTAATTAAATCTAATTTAATTAAACTTGATCTCAATCTAATTGCTCAATCAGATTAAGCTAATTAGTAATCCAATTGCTAATCGATCCTCCTGCAATACTTGCATTAGGTCAAATATCAATCGCATTGAATGTTTGACCTTAGAATGGTTCTCAATCATTGATTAACCATATGATTAAGTTACAACCTCTTATGTGTATGATCCTGTAGATTTGAACCTAAGTTGGTAGCACAGGAACCAATTTTATACCAGTCAAAATAATCATCTAGCAATAGTTTCCGACATCCAGATAGGTAGAATGTATGTAAAGCAACATTCTTAGAATCCTGGCTCATGGTTACCATATAATTCATCCCTATGATTAATAATGCTTAAGTCGATTTTGAGTATGCTGTCAATACTCATATAAGTTATCTCTATTTTGTCTCAAAATTTTATAAATTTTCTAATTCCTTACGAGGATTACCCAGGCCTAGATTTTACTAAATTAAAACACAATAAGACATTCTCTTTCTGAAGCTAATCAGGAGTGGTCAATCTCATCTTGACTCACACACCGACTTCACAAGTACTTGACTATACCCAGAAACCTTCCAAATCTATATTAAAAATAAAGACAGTCCGGCATCAAAGTATATCGAGTTGCTTGCAAGTCATCATAGTGATCTCAGATCGGAGGGACACTTATACCTATTGGCCTTAGCTAGCAACTCTTGATAGTAGAGTGCTACATTGATCACATTCAGTGTAGATGTACTCCTATATCTCACCTAGATATCATACTAGTGTCTGCACACCATTTGGTTACAAGAACAATCAATGCATATGGCATACAACGACCTGCACTCGATAAGTTATCATCCTTATTAATAACTTATCATTTGGTTGTGAACAATTTAAAAACCATTCGATAAATCCTATTTTATTGATTGATTATGGTTCTAAGGACTTCATCATAATTTTGGAGTTCATTTAAGGAAGATAGAACTTTTATGATGAACCAACCAAATAACTATTATTTTAGATAATTCATATACTAATTTCAATCATCTACCACTTAAATGATTGGCTTTAGAACATATTTTTTAACAACTCCCACTTGGATTAAAGCCAATCAGAATGATATCAAATATTCTATCTTCCACTTGAGTTCGTAGAACTCCTTAGTTCGGAGGCCTTAGCAAATGGGTCAGTCTAGTTTTTCTTTTTCATCAATCTTTCAAAGATCAACATCATCATGATCTAAAATCAAAGGTGATAGCGATGCAGAATATGCCGATCCTTTGATTTTTTAGCCAGAGCTATGGCTCCAGTGCTATGATAGGACTGGACCATCGATGGAGGGTGCCACTCCTAACCTGCTAATGAACCTCAGCTACTATACAGCTTACATGTAGCATCATATGCCATGATGTACTCTACATCACTAACTGAATAGGCTAAAGTATCCTACTTGAAACCTTTGTAGTAGATTGCTCCTGCAATTAGGGTATGATCTGATATTTTTTTATTGTCATCTTGTTCTAAAATTAAAACATCCACATGTTTTAAGTCAATATTTTCATATTTGAGTCACTAGATCTTAGTATTTCTCAAATACTTAGGAATTATCTATATAATCTTCCAGTGGTTCATACATAGATCAGATTGGTATCTACTTACTATATTAGTGAGTATATCATATCTGATTTTGATCATAGAGAAATTAGATGACAGCCAAATCTTTATTCCTTGCAATGCTAGAATGCCATTTCTGATTAAAAAAATTTCATCCATAGACAATACAAAAAATAACACTATAGAATATTTTTTCCACTTACAAATGTAGGATTTATCTTTGTTCATAACAAAGACATACGTTCAAAACGTATGTTCCAAAACTGAGATAATAGTCAAATGGGCTTTACAGGTCTTTATCTTTCTATCTGTGCTACTCTGATCCTTTTAAAAATCCATTCACATCCAATGAATTTTATTCCTTCAGGTGAATCATTTAGTGTCCATACACTATTGATTTTTATGAACTTTAATTTAGATTATGTGACTCTAAGCCACTTCTCACAAACAGTACCACTGCATTGCATCCCTATAGGTGATTGGATCCTCGTTGTTCTCATCGAGCTCAATAGGATCGCCATCCCGGACCTAGACATTGAAGTATCTATTTGGCTAACATGGTAGTTTATCGAATCTCCTTAAAGGTGCTACTTTAATGGGCTCTAGATTTGATTTAATCAAATATGGTTCTGTAGGTTTACTAGATTATGGTAGTTCTTTCGTATTAGTCAAACTTCTTCAAGTTTAACTTGACAGACATCAATTTCTTCTCTAAAAAACTCTTTTCCAAAAGTAATGCCCTTCTGCTGATGAACATCTAATGTTCTTTAGTATGGTAGAGCTAATAACCCTTAAACACCTATTGGATCAAGATTCAAGTTTATATGTATACAAACTTATGACATAGGCCTATCAACCCCAAACCCGAAGGTGAAGGAGTCTAGGTCTACGTCCAATCCATATCCCATATGAAGATTTACAATAGATTTACTCGGTATATATTCATAGTAAAACTAGTAGTTACAAGAGCACAACCTTGAAATAGGTAGACAAGTTAAATCCTATTATGGATTGAACCATATCTAATAAAGTTCAACTTCTCCTTTTAGATACACTATGTTCCAAAAAGAAATTCACTGAGAGAGAATCCTATTCTCTCCTAGATATGTCACAAACTCATTGGATAAGTATTCGCCTCTTCGATCTGATTGAAGAGTTCCAATACCAATTCTAGTTTGTTCTTCTATTTCATTATTGAATCATTTGAACATTTCAAATGATTCAAGTCAGATGCTTCCATGCCAAGATAGGTCATCTATAATGAAATATTAATATCTTCCTTTAGTACTTAAGTTCATAGATCCATATATATCACTATGTATGAGACTTAGAACTTTATCAACTCCTTCACCTTTTCCAATAAAGGGTGACTTTGTCATCTTTTCAAGAAGATAAGACTCATAGGTTATCAATGATTCACAATCATTGATGTTGAGGTTTTTCTCTCAAGCTAACCTATTTATCTTGTTCTTGTCAAGATAACTAAGCCTATAATGCCAAATATAGACATCTATGACATAATCTAACTTGAATATTTATTAAATATGTACTTATACTTAACAAGCTGTATAGATGTTAAATGTCATTTTTATTGTTCATGTATTATTGTAATATTATTCATAATAATATCATAACAATCTTTTTTATTGATAAATGTTAACCATCTCAGACCGAAAGGTTAATAGAGATCATATTTATCATAAATAATGGACAATGGTGACAATCACTCAAAATGACATCTTTTGAAAATAAACTTGATAATTCCTAAAGTTAGGATTGGAACAAGACTTTCATCTCTAATATTCAAGTATCTCTCATCATTTTTAAATATTTTACTTTTCAAGAGTCCTTGCAATAAATTGCATAAGACCATCGGTATTTAATACCCAGGTAGTAGAATTATATATAGAGAAATTTTAAAGTGTATAACATCCTTAATGAGTAACTCTTATTTCTTTCTCTTGTTCAGCCTGTTGTGGTTAAGGAAAGCAAGACAATTCTTCTTCCTATGATCCAGCTTCTAACAGTAGAAGCAATATGCCTGATTTGGATCAATTTTGGACTAATTATTTTGACTGAACTTAGAAGCTCCAATACGAACCCATTTGTACTGTTGAACCAAATTCAACTTTCGACACTAATTATCGAAGTTGGATCCCATAATTTATTATTGTCTAACAATGATTGGAGCAGTTAAGGTTTAGCCTTATTTTATGAGAAAAGAGAACATAGACCTAAGTATATATATTATATTAAGTCTAGAGACTTGGACTTTAGTCTAAAGATTCTTTCATTATTTTATTCAAATTGGTAGTTTCTATCTCCAATTCGAGAAATTACTTTAATTTTTTAGTAGGTACTAGAATCCACATAGATTGCACACGAGCTCAACTTTGGTTGGCCAACCCATGTGCATCTATGGATAGGTTCATTAATCAATTATTTTTTTAAATAATTTTTAGTAATTTAATTTTATCTCAAAAATCTAATCAGTAGGCTTTGACCTTCATGGTAAGGATCTAGTTAGGTCCAACCATTAACATGATAATACTTGGTGCATCTAACCAATGAATGATTAGATCCAACTTTGGTTGGCCAACCTAACTCCATTAGAGAGATACTTTCAAGTTATCATATTATAAATAATAATTCTATTAGTCAATAAGCACCAGGCCTTTGGGCCTTCAATGATTATTGAGTTAATGGATCCATTATCATCCAACTTAATGGGTGGCTATGACTCAGTTATCTCTATAACTTTATCATTTTAAGGATCTAATAATTTTAGAGAATTTAAATTATTAATGGTTTAAGGATAGAAAGGACATGGATCAATTTGCTCCCACTGACTTCACCAAGTCAAGTCCTTCCACTAACTTCTCAAGTTCTCGACAAGGATTAGGATTAATTTCAGTCCTTGGGCACCTAAATCAGTCTCACTGATTTTCTATGTGACATGGATTAACATGAATCAATGAGCAATCTAATCAAAATTTGATTAACCACATTGGCCAGGTAAATAAGATCGATGGAAGGATCTGCCAAGGCTTGCCTTAGACATTATAAAAAATGATCAGATAAGTGGGCTGTCAATTAAAATCCATCGATCTGGGATGGCAGACTTACCTTAGATATCAATCGATTTATCAATTTTGATTTGGTTTGCCTAAAACTTGGGCTCGACCACTAAGCCACGATCAGTATCCACTTGTTAGATGTATGGACTTTGATCAACTACAACTATTGAATTGATCTAAAGAAATGACCTAATCCTAATTAACTATTAATTAGATTTGATCAATTTCTTAACTAAGTCCATATTTAATCTAACCCTAGGTCTAATCTAGTTAAAGATCTGATCAAAGCTAACCCATTATCCATTAATCCATGTTTTATGAAATTATCTTAGGATCTTCAAATCATAAACCTAGATCCTAAATAATTAATTAATTCTTAATTAAGTTCAAGCTTAATTCTTAATTAAGTTCAAGCTTATGAGTTTTGAATTTATGGAATCTCAAAACTAATTTCTAATTTGATCATTTAAAATATTTTTAAATTATAAATAATTTATATTGAATCATATTCAATATATGATTTTAGATCTAATTTATTTTAATATTTTGATTATATCTTAGGATTTGAAATCTAGGATTTTGCAGAAAATAAGTTTTTAATTTAAAGTTTATAAAATAAATATATCATATATATTCTAGATTTAAAATAAAATCACATATCAACATATGCAATAATAGGATCTAGATCTAAACATAAAATATATCATATGGATCAGATCATAAATCATTTAAAATTAGATTTATAATATAAAAATAAATCATAAATTACTTTAAATCTTATCTAACATATTTATGATTTAGGTTATTCAGGTTAGCACATACTAGGACAACCTTTCCACCATAAGGGATAAATCTTACAGTAGGATAATCTTATAGCAGTATGTGCAATCTGATATTATTTAGATCTAATCTAAATAATCTAAAATAGATCTAACATCTATTTAGTTTTAGATTTAAAATTAAAAAATTAAATCATAAATTTCTTAGATCTAATCTAAATAGTTCATGATTCACATTCAGATCAGCACATATTAGGACAAGTTTTTCATTGTAAAGGATTAACCTTACAATAGAATAATCTTATGGCAGTATGTGCGATCTTTAATTAATTTTAATTTTTAGATTTATTTTTAAGTACATATAAATATGTTATAAAAGAATCTAGATGCTCAGATACCACTATTGAAAAATATGCAGGATTTCATGCATGAATTTTAAAATAATTTTTAAAATAACGCAGTGGAATATGCAGATTAAACCATTTAATCTATAAATGCATGTAATCAAATTACTAAACCCTACAACTAGGACCTATAACATGTCATAATGCATTCTAAATCTAAAATTAAAAGTCTTTGGTATTGATCAAATCAATATCCTAGATCTAGAATAATTCTAGATTTAAAATCTAGATCACATCTAGGTGAGAGGAGAGATCATATCTCTTACCTTGCATGGGTCAAGAACTTTATGATTGAATTTTATTATTATCTTTGGAGCTGCATATGCATCTGACCTCTATAGAAGATCCACACGAGGCTGCAACAAAATCAGAGGTTCATCGAATGAAAATTCACTCAAAGTGCTTGCTTCTTACGGATCCCTTCGTATGGTTAATCTAAATTTATTCTTTGGATCTCTTGAAGATTCCAAAAGATGAAGAATAAAAGATGGATTAAGAGAGAAATTTAATCTTTGGATCTTTCATGAATCAAAAATAAAATACATTAGAAAAGAGTTCTAAGAGAAGATAAATCTTTTCTTTCAGGATATCAATGACTGATGTCCTAACAACATCCTTATACTAGGACAAAGGAAAGACCTTCTCCCCTAGACTTTTTTCATATTTCTATATCTTACACTCTCTGATTTTTCTCATAGAAAATTCAAACAAAATATAGAGAAGAAGGATTTTCAAAAAAATCCTAAGAGAAGACCATCTTCTCTTTTCCTTTTCTCATCAGGATATGATCAAATCATGTCCAAAATTGATCTTCATGCCCCAACACCTTGAAGCATAGATTCCCATGCCCTCATCCTCTCTCTCTCTTATATTTTTATCATATAAAATTATATAAAATAAATAAGAGGAAAGTACTTGAAAGAAAAATAAAGAGAAGACAATCTTCTCTTACCTTTGTCCCTTCAAGACATCAACATTTGATGTCTTGATGAAGATCTTTTCTTAAAGAAACTTGGTGCCCTAAACCTCCATGCCTTCTCCTCCTTTTCTTTTAGTTTTTTCATGATTTTTTCAAGTTTTATACATCCTAAACCTGATAGAAGGTGTCCTCCCTTTTATATATGGAAGATTAGGTCAAAACCTAGTCTTAAAAGGAGACCAAGGCGGAGTTTTAGGAGACGTCCAACTCTTGGATGCCTCTTCTCTTATTTTTTTAGTGTGAAGATCAGAAAATTATATGTAAGATCAAAGAAATTAAGTACACAAAAGAAAAGAAGGCATGGAGAAAAAATTCCATAAGGAAAGAAGGTGTTTTGGAGAATTGGGACTCTTTCAAAAGGAAACAAAACCAAACAACTTACCAATTTGATCAAATTAAATTTTAATTAATTTATTTAGATATTTAGTATATGGAGAAACTCTTATTGGTGTGAAGAACATCATACAAAAATCTAAAAATAAAATATGGGCATTGACTTTTATTGGTGCAAGGAAGGAGTGAGAGTCCCAGTCCAACTGGGACTCTTCTTATTTGACTAGGTCGAAATAAATTTTAATCCAATTAAAATAAGATTAATACAAACCTAATTATGAATGATCCTAGTCTAACTATAAATCTAATTAAATTAAGTTTAAATCATATTTAAATCTAATTTAAATCTTAACTCAATTATGAATTAGGTGCACTCAAATCCTAGTCCAACTAGAAATTATTTTTTTCTTACAATTGATTTATCCAATAAATCAATTAGAATTAATCTAATTAAGTCTAAACTAATTTTAATTAAATCTAATTTAATTAAACTTAATCTCAGTCTGATTGCTCAATCAGATTGAGTTAATTAGCAATCCAATTGCTAATCGATCCTCCTGCAATACTTGCATTAGGTCAAACATCAATCGCATTGAATGTTTGATCTTAGAATGATTCTCAATCATCAATTGATTATTTGATTAAGTTACAACCTCTTATATGTGTAATCTTATAGGTTTGAACCTAAGCCAGTAGCACAGGAATAATTTCTATACCAATCAAAATAACCATCTAGCAATAGTTTCCGACATCCAAATAGGTCGAATGTATGCAAAGCAACATTCTTAGAATCTTGGCCCATGGTTACCACATAATTCATTCCTATGACCAATAATACTCAAGATGACTTCGAGTATGCTATCAACACTCATATAAGTCATCTCTATTTTATCTCAAAATTTTGCAAATCTCGTGACTTCTTACGAGGATTACCCTAGTCTAGATTTTGCTAAATTAAAACACAATGAGACATTCTCTTTCTGAAGCTAATCAGGAGTGGTCAATCCTATCTTAACTCACACACCGACTTCATAAGTACTTAACTATATCTAAAAATATTTCAAACCTATATTAAAAATACAGATAGTTTGGTACTAAAGTACAGTGAGTTGCTTGCAAGTCACCATGGTGATCTCAGATCGGAGGAACACTTATACCCATTGATCTTAGCTAGCTACTCTTGATAGTAAAGTGCTACATTGATCACATTCAGTCCAGATGTACTTCTACATCTCATCTGGATGCCATACCAGTGTCTCCACATACTTGGTTATGAGAACAACCAATACATATGGCATACAACGACCTACACTCAATAAGTTATCATCCTTATTAATAACTTATCATTTGATCGTGAATAATTTATGAACCATCCGATAAATCCTTCTTTATCGATTGATTGTGGTTCTAAGAACTTCATCATAATTTAGAAGTTCATTTAAGAAAGATAGAACTTCTATGATGAACCAACTAAATAACTATTATCATTAGATAATTTATATACTAATTCCAATCATCTATCACTTAGATGATTGGCTTTATAACACATTTTCCAATACTTCCAAGCATTAGGAGGCCATTGGAGGAGTCAGAATGTTGGCTTCGGGAGACTACGATATGTGTGGTCCTAGGGCTAGGACTAGTTTTGGTCCTAGGGTGGAGATTCAGCCCTCCACGGTCATGAGGCCCTAGTTTATGGGTCTCATGGGGGCTACTCAAAGTTTGGACTAGACTTAAATTTATATAATTGAGTGCATGATTAGACCATGGATGTACATGGATTTGAGTGAGTGCATTCAGACTGAGCTAGCCCAGGAAGTTTTTTACAGGTTAGAGTTTCAGTCCATGTACAAGTATATATATACATGTATATTATAAACCCTAGGGAGTGAGACAAAGAGTAAGATCATCATTTTCTCCCACATCTCTCCCTCTCTCTGATTTCTTCACATGCCAAGGTACCCTAGGGGGTGCACCTCCAAGCTTGGAGGAAGGAGGCGTGCCTCACTATTCCTTCAGTCTTAATAGATTCTCAAGCGATCCTACACAACAATTGGTATCAGAGTCGTTTTCATGAAGGAGGCATGCCCCACTCTTTCTTCAACCTCAATAACGTCAAGCGATCCTACACAATAATTGATATTAGAGCCATCTTGACAAGAAGGTGTGAAGGTGAGATCCAGCAATAGAAGAACATAAAAAAAAAAAAAATTATCTTGGGAGGTTGGCAAGGCCCACCTTTCTTCCTCCTAATTAGCGGTGGCTGGTGATTGGCCACCGATCTCGGGTTTAGCAGCCAACAATCAGCAAACTAGCGCATGGAGGCAATTTTCAATGATCAGGTGGTCGAGCACGATGTGCGGAGGTGGATTCCACAGGCGGTCGGTGGTGGCGCTCATGGGTAGAATGCAGGAGATCCGAAGGGGGTCGGCATGGCTATCTTCCTCTAGGGAGGAATGTCGTAGGCAGCAGTGTCGACTCTGATGGTGGCGCACGGCAGCATGCATGCATCCGAGCAGTGGTGACTAGGCCAACGACAGGGTGATGGGAAACTCGTGGTGAGGGTTCTCTGCTCTAGGAAGCACCTCATGATGTCGGAGCAGGCTCCAGCGAAGGAGGCTGGCAAGATGGTGCAGGGCACCCTCTTCCTTAGAATGCATGAATCCGACATGGTGGAGTAGGGATCCGAAGAGGCGACGCCCAGATCCGATGGTAGTGTGTGGATCCGAGCCGACAGTGGACATGCCCAGATTTGACGGTGGTTGCATGGGCAAAAGAGGTCGACGACGTTCCATGGTGGCAGGCAGTCTGGTCTGGTTTTGGATGGAATGAAGGAGGAAGGAGCAAGAAAAGCCTGGAAGGTTCTAGGAGAGAGAAAAAAACCAAAGGGGTTTTAGGTTTTTTTGTCTTTTTTCTAATTTTCTTTTCTCTCTATTGTTTGTGGTTGTTGTCGACTTTGCTGGTGATTTTTGTTCGGCGTATCAGAGGAGAGATCACTCAAGAGCTCGAGGTCGAAGTGGAGCTGAAGAAGCAACTATTCAGTTTGGTAAAAGACTGTAAAAAGTAGTTGGGATGTATTCAGCGGTGTGACCAATTGAAGTCTTGAGGGTGATGGAGATGGATGATCAGTAAAGATCCAGTAGGTTAGGGCTGAATGGCTATAGAGCAGCACAGAGATCAGGCAGAGAGTGCTGGAGTGCTGTAGTAGTGCTACCCTGAAGGCACGGGGGCTGAGAAAGGCTTGATGGTGTAGTAGTTGAGGAGGGTATCTCAGCAGAGAGTGCCAGGAACTTCTTAGGGAGATTGAGAGCAGGTCTCAGGAAGAGTCAGGAGGTCTTAGGGAGTGCCAGGGGCATTTAGCAGTCGGAAGTATCCTGAATCAGATTTCTTCTACAGAAGCATTAGAAAAAGTTATGGTTCAAGTGGAGGATGATTTGTGTACAGCAAGAGAAGATCCAGATACCTATGAGAAGACGATGTCAAGATGAGATAGGAAGCACTGGAGTGCTGCAGTAGTATTTTTCTGAAGGCACGAGATTGAGAGAGGCTTGGCAGTGCGGCAACCGAGGGAGCTATCTCAGTAAAGAGTGTCAGGAGGCATCTCAAGGAGATTGAGAGCAAGTCTCAGGAAGAACCAGGAAATCTCAGGAGCCTCGGGATGAGATAGGTGGGTCTTAGCCCAAGACAGGGTTTGAGCTATAGTTTCTTCGGGTGTAACTAAAGCGATTATTGGTGTAGGGGCAAAAGAGATGAAGTGCTAGGATGAAATTTTCTAGGATTCAATCACTGAATTTAGAAGAGTTGGATGAGCTCTTATATTTTGGAGGTGCCTATGGGTTATGGAGGTATCCGAGACAACTTCGAAGGGATCCACGAAGTGCGGAGGGTCCGAAGGAGCAGTGATGGTATACAAGATGTAGCGGCAGGTCCAGTAGTGCAGCATTAGATGGTTGGCCTCGGGTGACTCGGTGACAAAGTTAGGATCTTCTACAGCATCAGATGGACTTCGGATATAGGTGGAGCTCTGGAGCGGTGGCTTCATAGGTGGAGAAAAAATTTGGCATGAGTTCAAGTGGAGGGATGCAGGAGGGTCCATATCCTAGCACCAGCATCGATGATGCACAGTTTCAGGTGGAGCAGCACGTATAGATGGATATGCATAGTTCTGAGGAGATCATGTCAAATGGTACGGTATGTGCTGGTGCAGGAATGCTGTATGTTCTCCAGAAAAGTCTAGGAAAGGTGATGCAGCTACTAAGCAGAAGAAATCCTACAATCTAGGATGGTGCTGAGAAGCAAGCCAAGACTTCATCTGTGGAGACGGTCATCCCAAAGGTCTCCAAGGGTGCACAGTAGATGAAGAGGATTTGCAGAGATGTTAGAGTTTACACAGTACTGTTTGGGTGCGCTGTGGAGCACAGGTCAGTATTGCAGCCATGGGATTGGAGTAGGAGGATATTAGTTCGAAGCCAATGAGTGCGGTGGAGCACGAGTCTCAAGAGCTGTGGAGCATAGGTCAGTGATGCAGCTTGGGAGGCGAGGTGGCTTCGAGGAGATGGTGTCAGCTCTAGAGGCAGCAGAATGTTGCAGATGGTTCACGCAGGATTTTTCAAGGCTTGGGGCACCAAGGTGGAGATTGTTAGGATTAGTGGTGCTTCCAAGCCTTGGGAGGCCATTGAAGCAGTCAGGGTGTTGGCTCTGGGAGACTAGGACATGTATGGTCCTAGAGCTAGGATTGGTTTTGATCCTAGGGTGGAGGTTCAGCCCTCCACAGCCATGAGGTCCTAGTTTATGGGTCTCATGGGGGCTACTCAGAGTTTGGACTAGATTTGAGTCCATGGAATTGAGTGCATGATTAGTCCATGGGTGTACATGGGTTTGAGTGAGTGCATTCAGACTGTGTTAGCCTAGGGAGTTTTTTATGGGTTAGGATTTTGGTACATATATAGGTATATATATGCATGTATATTGTAAACTCTAGAGAAAGAGACAAAGAGTAACAAAGATCATTATTTTTTTTCATATCTCTTCCACTCTCTGGTTTCTTCATATGCCAAGATACCCCAGGGGGGCGTGCCTCCAAGCTTGGAGGAAGAAGGCACGCCCCACTATTCCTTCAGCCTCAATGGATCGTCAAGCGATCCTGCATAACAAACTACAGTTTCAGTAAAAAAGGAAATAAAAAGAAAAAGAAAAATCTAAACATGGCCCCATGCCTCGAAAAATTTCTAGGTTAAGCTCAATAAGAGGTGTGCTCCCACTTGGCTTGAACCAATTCCAGTTTTACTCGTATCTTTACTCTCCTCATCGTCTCCCTGCCCCCAACACCCCAGCATCAATTACTTTACCTACCCTCTAAAGTACCATACCCTTCACATCGTTTTATACTTTATTGTTGTAATTCATTATGGTTTTCATGTTTGTTAATTTGTTTCATATTTTGTAGATTTTTTTATATGTTTTTATAGTTTTATTAACCATGTTTGTACTTTCTTGATTTTGCTTTTAAAATCATCTTTTATCAATAACTTAACATCTTTAACTTTTTTATTCTAGTCTATTTAACTTATTATCTAGTTTTACTTCTTTGCATAGATGTTTCTAATTTTATCTCTAATCAGATTCTTTATTTTTGTTTACATTTTTTTTCTTTAGTTCCTAGATTTTACCTGAATTGTGTTTCCATCACCTGATTTTTTGTATATTTTATTTTAATTCTTAATTTTATTTATTTTATTATTCTTAAATATTTATTATGCTCTGCACATGATCCATTTTTATCATTATTTCTTTCTTGTATATATATACATAATAAATACACATGTGTATTTGTGTGTGTGTGTCTATATATATATATGTTGGGGATAAACACCGCTCCCGTCGAAGTCCAGTCTGATGTTTAGTCTAATGCAACTGACAACCATGAAAGAGCTCCGATCAAAAATTCTTCCTTCAGCTGCCAAACTCCAACTGAACTCTTTCAAGCAATCAAACTCCTCCAACGACCGAACTTCTCCATCAGTCGGACTTCTTCTGGACTTCTCCATCAGTCGAACTCCTTTTAGACTTCTCCTTTGGTCAAACTTCTCCATCAGTCGGACTCCTTTCAGACTTCTCTATCAGTCGAATTACTTCAGGAGCCAAACTCCTTCCAGACTTCTTCAGTCGATTTACTCTAGGAGCCGAACTCCTTCCAAACTTCTTTTTCAATCGGATTCTTTCAGGAGCCAAACTCCTTTTGAACTTTTCCTTCAGTCGGATTCCTCTAGTAGATTACTTTCAGATTTTAGCTAGCATTACTCTCTGATGATCCTCTCTAGTCGTATTTTCTTTAGGAGTCTGAACTTCTTTAAAATTAATATATGTCAAAGTTCTTCATCAACTAACGCCTGCTTCCTCTGAACTTCGACTATAAAATCTCGATGAATGAGCACATCATGATAGGCGACACCTCTCTCTCCATAGCAAACCCTACGTAGCTCCGAGTGGCCCACTATCGGACAGTTATGACTGTCACTATCAGTCTGCTATAGGCAATACCTCTCTCTCTTTGTAATAAATCTCACGCGATTCTGAGCAGCCCACTACCGGATGGTTATGACTGTCACTATCAGTCTGTTATAGGCTCCATCTATAAAAAGAGTTTCTTCAGATATATTTTCTCTAAGTTCTCTTCTCCTTTCCAAAACTCTGCTGAACTCTGTCCTGAGCACTCCATTTCTGTTGGCTAGAAGAACTGACTTGATTGTCGGAGGGTCCTGCCAAAGCCATCACCACCAACTCTGGATGGAACTTCATTTTGCAAGTCACCGATAGTGACCTCTCCTTCCTCAACTCCAGCTCGATCCGGCATCGACCAGATTCTACACCAATAGAATTGACACTTGAGAAAGGACCTCTATTTTTTAGGTAATCTTGTTATTAAAGGAGTGCTCAGTTGACCCTGTGGATCTTCTTCTTCAAGGTTCATCTCCATCCTCTTCCTCAATCCTAAGAAATACCTCCAAAGAAGGTGGCTGTCCGTGTTAGATATATGTGCCCTAGAAGTCAGAATTGACTGACACTTATAATACACTTCTAGGGGCAAAATTATAATTTTGACTAAAATCAATAAAATGGGTTATTTTCTATCACATATGTGTATTTAGTGTCTGTGATACATCCTTTAAGTTAATGGTAATGATAATTTATATTTTCAAGAGTTGAAAATTTAAGACATGAACAATCATTATTAACTCATAAAATGCTTCCGACCATAGGATCATCACGAGGATGGTGATTGATCCGAAAGGTTGGTGTACAATCGTTTCTCATTAGTAGATGAGTCTTGAGTCTACGATGTGGAGACATCAGAGCGAGAGTACAGATACTCGTTAGTGAATGAGGGCACTGAGCGTGACCACCTCGAGTAGTCATTAGGAAGTCTACTTTCTTGTCAATGACTGACTCGATGCTGTAGTGGTGTGTCTGATTCTTTGACCTGAGGTGCATCGACAGTTCACCTTGAGGGTGTTATAGTTTGACTACACCATAACTCGATCTCCTAGCCATATGGAATCCTGAGGTGTATGTTGGCTATAGCATGTTCATTGTAGGAACTGGATGCATCAAGATGGAATCTATCTACCTCGGTGGTAGAGGAGCAGCCCTATGATGATCATGAGAATCAAGTCCAGAAGCCCATGGCCATGGCAGAGTGAAATAATAGAAAGAGTTTCTATTTAGATTTTCACATTGGACTTGAATCGAATGATTACATCATATGACAGAGACTAGGGTTTGACGAGTTCACCTTAACCCTAATCTGATCGGGGCTCAAGATAGAAGAACTTAATCACACAAGTAGCTGCACCAAGAGGTTCGCATTCAGCTCTGATGGGTTGCCACCATATACTGCTAGGTGTCACTGGTGGATTTTGGGAGCAATTAGAATGATTTAGATGATCGATCATTCTAGCTGTTCGAATCAGAAGAGTTCTGATCCATCGAAAGGAGTTTCGATGATGTCGATGATAGAGATCATGACATATCCCATTACCATACAGAACTGAACCTAACTGGGTCACACAAATAAGGGTTTGAATCTGGTGATCATCAATTGAACTGATCTAGTTCAATTGATCTGAATGAGATTCAATTAGGTTCAAGAAAATCGTGCTAGCACTCGATTGAACCTAACGTTCTTCTTTTACTATCATAAATAGTTTGTCCTGACTGAGCCAAAGGAGTTTGTGCTCATCAGAGGCCTTCATTTGTCTGACTGGAGCTTGTCCAAGGTCAGAAAAGGGTTGTCTTATTTTGTAAGACAATACCTGCCATTTTTGGTCACCTGCCATTTCTC
>QRFJ01001997.1:175910-242563 GCA_006176705.1 Cocos nucifera | reverse complement strand
TCTACCTACCTCGTAGATGAGGAGTAGTCCTATAATAATTATGAGATTGAGTCCATAAGCCCATGGCCATGGCAGTGTGAATATGATAGAAAGAGTTTCTATTAAGATTTCACATAGGACTTGAATCGAATGATTAATTCATATTATTGATATTAGGTTTGATGAGTTCACCTTAACCCTAATCCAATTGGAACTCAAGATAGAAGAACCCAATCACACAGGTAGCTATACCGAGAGGTTCACTTTTAGTTCTAATGGGTTGCCACCATATACTACTAGGTGTCATTGGTGGATTTTAGGAGCAATTAGAATGATTTAGATGATCGATCATTCTAATTATATGAGTCATAAAAGTTCTGGTCCATCGAAAGATATTTTGATGATGTCGATGATAGAGATCATGACATATCTCATTACCATATAAAACTGATCCTAATTGGATCACACAAATAAGGGTTTGGATCTAGATGTCATCAATTGGACTAACTAAGTTCAATTGATTTGGATTAGATCCGATTAGGTTTAAGAAAATCATGCTAGCACACAATTGAGCCTAACATTCTCCTTTTTGTAATCACTTAGATTTATCTCGACTAAGCCAAATTTGTTTGGGCTCACTCAGAAACCTTATCTTAGTCTGACTGGAGCTAGTTCAGATTAGAAAAAGGTTGTCTTAATTTATTAGATGGATTTAAGACAACACCTGCTAATTCCTATCACCTGCTAATTCCTATTTTTGGGCATAGGTCAACTGTTAACCCTGGACACCTGGACATGGGACCATGTGTCATGCACCTATAGGAGAGTATCTAGGGCTCTTGTCCTCCTACTAAATGATGCAAGAGGGAGGATGCATGCCACCCTAGGCATACACTTCATGTGGATAAGAGATGGAGTCCTATACAGATGGGACTCTAGGGTGTTTTGATAGGTTTAAACAGCTAGGCACCAAATAGATTGGGTTTATCCGGTTTAGGCGCCAACTATGTGGATTTTATAGGGGATTTCCTCTTTTCTTTTCCCTTTTCTCCTATTGGTGCAATCCAATTCCTACAATGAACATGCTATGGCCAACATACACCTCAGGGTTTCGAATGGCTAGAAGACTGAGTTATAGTATAGTCAAACAATAATACCCTCAAGATGAACTATCGATACACCTCAGATCAAAGAACCGACATACCACTGCAGCATCGAGTCAGTCATCGATGAGAAGGTAGACTTCTTTATGACTACTCGAGATGGTCACGCTCAGTACCCTCATTCTCTAAAGAATACCTGTACTCTCACTACGATGTCTCCACACTATAGATTCAAGATAAATCTATCCTAAGAAAGCGATCATACACCAATCTTCCTGATCGATCACCATCCTCATGATGATCCTATGGCCGGGAGCAATTTATGAGTTAATTATGAAAATTCATGTCTTAAATTTTTAACTCTTGAAAATATGAACTATCATTATCATTAACTAAAAGAATATATCATAGACACTTTAAAAATACACTATGATAGAAAATAACTCTTTTATTAATTTATAATCAAAATTATAAAATTATCCTTGAAAGTGTATTACAAGTGTTAGCCAATCTGGATTTTAGGGCACACATCTAACAAACTCCCACATGACCTAAAGCCAATTGGCTACAAATCTAAGTCCCATCTTTTCAAGGTGGGATTCAATCTTCCATTGGCTTAATGACTTTGTCAGTGGGTGAGCTGCATTATCTGCAGTATCGACTCTCTTGACCTTGATATATCCCTTCTCAAGATAATCGTGGATGAGGTGATATTGTTGCTCGATATGTTTAGATTTCTGATGAAATCTCAGCTCCTTAGCTAGGGCTATGGCGTCATTGTTATCACAGTATAAAGGGACGGCATCTAATGGCATCACTCCTAGCTCTATGGCAAACTTCTTGTATCAGAATGCCTCCTTTGCAGCCTCCAATGCAGCGATGTACTCTATTTTCATGATAGAATCTGCTATCATAGTCTGCTTGAAACTCTTTCAGCTGACAGTACCATCATTGCACACAAACAGACTTTTAGATGTCGACTTTCGATCATCTATATCGGACATAAAATTTGAGTCTGTATACCCCTGGATCTGGAGTTCTCCATTACCAAAGACTAGAAACATATCCTTAGTCCTTCTTAGGTACTTAAGGATATATTTCACTGAAGTCCAATACTCTTCACCTAGATTTGACTGATACTTGCTCGTGACACTCACAGCATGGGCAATATCAGGTCGTGTACACAACATGGCATATATCAGGCTCCCTATTGTCGAAGCATAAGGGATCTTGCTCATGCATTCAATCTTCTCAGGTATGTTGGGACATATCTTCTTGGAGAGATGAATGCCATGTCTGAAGGGTACCAATCCCCTCTTGGAGTTTTTTATGCTAAACCTTTTTAGCACCTCTTCTATGTACATCTTCTATGAGAGATCCAACATCCTTTTCGATCTATCTCTATAGACCTTAATTTCTAGAATAAAGGATGCCTCTCCTAGATCTTTCATAGAAAAATCCTTGGACAACTATATTTTGACTATAGTCAATATGGGAATATCATTCCTAATTAGGAGGATGTCATCCACGTATAGTACAAGAAAGATAATAGCGCTCCCACTGATCTTTTTGAAAATACAGGACTCCTTCTCATTCTTGATGAATCCAAACGATTTGATTATATCATTAAAATGAGCATTCCAGTTCTAATATGCTTGCTTAAGTCTATATATGGACCTTTGCAGCTTGCATACCTTGTAATTATTATCACTAGATGTGAAAACTAGCATCTATTCCATATAGATATCTTCCTCAAGATATCCATTTAAGAATGTCATTTTTAAGTCCATCTACCATATTTCATAATCGAAATAGGCTGCAATAGCAAGCAATGTGTGGATGGATTTAAAGCATGCCTACTGGCGAAAAAGTATCCTGATAACCAATCCCTTCGTGTTGACTATACTTTTTCGCTATGAGCCTTGCTTTGAATGTCTCTATATTTTCATCGACACCTATCTTTCTCTTAAAGATCCATTTACACCTAATAGGTACTATACCTTTAGGTGGATCTACCAAGATCTAGACTTGGTTAGAACGTATTAGTCAATTTCTGACTTCATCATTTCTAACCATTTTTCAGAGTCGATATCTGATATTACCTCATCATAAGTTTTGGGATCATCATCATGAACCCCATTTTCTGTGAGGAACATTTTCTCTAAGTCCTCTAAAATAGTACCTAAGTACCTTTCAGGAGGATCAAAAATTCTACTTGATCTACGAGGTGGAGGAGGTAGTGTCTGGGTTGGCTCAATCTGATTTGGTTCCATAAGTTCCTTAGCTTGTTTCTCATTGAAGATTTTCTCCTTGAGTCTAATTTATCTTTCGATGCCACCATCTTGAATAAACTATTTCTCAAGAAAGATGGCATGTTGACTCACAATCACATTGTGATCTTTCGAGAGATAGAAATAATATCCTAATGACTCTTTAGGATATCTAATAAATCGAGCTCTAAAGGACCTAAACTCTAATTTATTCGTCTGTTGTCTCTTGACATGGGCTGGACAACTCCAAATTTTGAGATGACTCAGACTTGATTTCTTACCATGCTATATCTCATACGGTGTGGTAGGAATGGTTTTAGATGAAACCCTATTCAGTAGATATATAGCGGTCAATAGACTATGTCCCCAAAGAAACTCAGAAAGGTCCATGAAACTCATCATGGATCGGACCATATCTAATAGGGTCCTATTTCTTCATTCTGAAACTCCATTGAGTTGAGGTATTCTAGGTGGAGTCCATTGAGAGACTATGCCATTATCCTTAAGATAGTCTAGAAATTTCTAACTGAGGTATTCGCCTCCTTGATTTGATCGAAGAACCTTAATAGGTTTTTCTATTTATTTTTCTACTTCAAGTCTGAATTTCTTGAACTTTTCAAAAGCTTCAAACTTATATCGCATCAAATACACATACCCATATCGAGATAAATCATCGATAAAGATGATGAAGTAGATGTAATTGGCCCTAGCTGGCACATCAAATAGGGCGCATGCATCAGTATGTACTAGGGCAAGCAGGTCTATGGCCCTTTCCTATGTCCTATAAAAGGAAGCTTGGTCATTTTGCCATGAAGGCATGATTCATAAATTGGATATGACTTAAAAGTCAACGGACTCAATAGTCTGAATTTCTCCAATTTATTAATCCTATCTTCAGCTATATGACCTAGCCTAAGGTGCCAAAGATACTTATCATTTCGACTATCCCTAGGTCGCTTTGATCCTATGGCATTCATGTTTTACTTAATATTGAAAATAGAAATATCAATATGTAACTAATAGAGACCATTTATAAGAAAACCACTTGCAATTTTATTTCTTTCATAAAGAATATTACAATGATCCTTAAGAAAACTAATTACATAGCCTTTCTGTGCTAAACATGAAATAGAAATCAAATTCTTGCTTGCTGCAGGCACATAAAAATAGTTCCTAAGAACTAAATCTAATCTTGATGGTAATCGCAGAGGATAGGTTCCCATGGCCATAGCAGTAACTCTTGCTCCATTTTTGATGCGTAGGATCATCTCACCATTCCTTAGCTCCTGCTATCCTTAAGACCCTACATAGAAGTGCACAAGTGAGTACTAGAATCGGAGTCAAGCACCCAACTGAATGCAGAAGAAACATAAGATTAAATTCTATAATGAGCATACCTCCAGAAGGACCTGCCTCCTTATTTTTCAAGCTGGCCAGGTAAAGATGATAGTTTCACTTCCAATGGCCATCAATGTTGCAATAAAAATATTTTTCTTTATCAGCAATCTTCTTTTTCGGCTCTGTCTTCTTCTTGTTCCCACCATCCACCTTCTGCTTTTTTATGAACTTTTTCTTCTTTCCAAAAGACTTTCTCTTGGAAGAAGTTCACTCCACAGTAAGTACTGAGCCTTTAGAACTTTTCATAGAAAGCTCAATAATAATCAGCATATTCTAAAGTTTATGCATATGGTAGTTCATGATGAACTATCCATACGCATTAGTCAAAGACTGCAAAATTATGTCAATTTGTAGATCCTGATCTAACTTAACATCGAGCTTCTCAAGCTCTTCTAAGTCCTCGATCATCATCAGATAATGATTTTGGACCGACTGCCCATCATGCATTTGAGTCTTAAACAGTCTTTTAGTGACTTGATATTTGGCTGCACAACTTTGTTCACCAAACAACTCTTACAGGTGAGCCAATATTTGGCGACTAGTCTTAATGTCTTCATGTTAGCGCTGGAGCTCATCAGACATCGAGCCCAACATGTAGTACCTAGCTTTATTATCTTCATCCATCCACTTCTCAAGAGATGCTCTTTATTAGTGGATGGATGGGCTGGTAAGGTGGGAGGATCCTGTTCCAACACATGAGTCAACTTCTCAGAATCTAAAATAATTTTGAAGTTTTAGAGCCAATCCTTATAGTTGGGTCCGATCAGTCTATGGGTGTTCAGGATACGGGCTAGTGGGTTGGACGCAGATATCTTCCTGTAGAGAGTCAAAGTTTTTAGTTAGATTTTATAATTAGACTTAACTAATTTATTTAAAAATTTTATTTTTAAATAAATTAGGCTTCCACTATTTCCTCGGATCCCTACACTCCTTTGACAGAGATGCAAAAATCTTCATGATTATTAATTTTTAGTGGGTGGTGCAGTTCCACCGACTGATTCAATACCTCACCTAATAGTTATTGGTGATGGATCAACCGATGAGTGGATAACTCTTGTCAATGATTCTCTAATCATGGTGCACCCAAACTTGATCTCTAATTCATGAATCTCATCGTATCCGAAATATTGATCCACTTCTTAGTTAAGTCAGTCCCACCATTTACACGAATTAGATTCTTGATATACCTCATCATATCCAAAATATTAAGCCAAATCCATCCTCCAACCCATAGCAACCAATGCCTAATAGACATGGTTGCATCTTTCCGATGTAACTGAACCACTATATCCAGCCAACAATAATCAACCCTGGGAAGGGACCGCACATCCACAATGATGGAAGATCTTAGACATAATATTTTCCTAGAAAGATTTAATTTAGGTCTTTTTAAACTTGACTTGGCTTAGTCATAACAATTATGACTAACCTAGTGGCATGGGTTGGCTCGAATTGTTAGCCATCTTAAATTAGAACTGGATCAACATAAATGACCAAGTAAGTGAGACTAGTGGAAGGGACATGCCATTAACTCGATATGAATGCATTCAGGTCAAGTAGCTCCCAACTAAAAATCAGTCGATCGTATCTGGTAGACTTACCTTAGACACCAAATTATTGAATCAAAATTAGTTGGGTTAGCCTATAATTCAGGCTTGAACCGTGGAGCCAAATTAGGTCTTGACTTGATCGAGTCACACCTCAATGTGATTCGATCTTGACCCAGACTTAATCCTATTAGGCTAGTCAAATCTAAGCTTTCTTTGATCCCATCTAACCAACTCTTGATTCAATTTGATCAACCGCTAGACCTAATTGAGCTACCCAAGTCCGAATCTAATTTTATGAATATATCTTAGATCTAAAAATTTATAATTTTTAGACTTAATTAATTTTATAATCTTAATTTTTAATTAAGTTTTGGATTCATGAATAAAACATGTAATAAAAATTTTAGGGTTTTAGGATATAGGATTTTACAGAAAAATAAATTTTAATTTTTGATTAAGGATGAACGCGCAACATCCCTACACATCATAAGAACATCCCATCGAATGGAAGGAGAGATCCTTTAAATCCTACTTTGTTCTTATGATCGGACGAACATGAAAAATGCCTTAATCAGAAATATAATTTTCTACTACAAAACTAGTTAGATCTAGGTCATATATCGCATATACAATTAATGATCTAACTAATACATGTTTTGTATATATTTTATATATCATAACTAAAACAATATGCATACTTTTAGATCTGAAATATCTCATATTAAATCTAAAAAATAAAATTTTAAATTTGATCATATCAAATATAAAACTATTCTAGACATCTTATAGAAATATTCTACGACTAGTCTAAGCATGCATCTTTCATATCTCATATGAATAAATCAAAAATTAAAAATTTATTTTTTATTTTTAGATCTAATTAAAATAATTATAACATCATAAAAATAAAAATTAAATAAATCTAAAATTATATTTAATCAAATTAAATATATGATCATACTAGACTACATACAGAACTATTCTATACCTAGTCTAATCATGCATCTCATACATATTAGATCTAAATGATTTAATTTTTTTAATTTTTTAATTTTAGATTTAATCACATCTGATGTGATATCTAAAACCTTTTAATATTAGATTATAATCAAAAATAAAATCAGATCTAAGGTAGATCTAAAGAACTGCTAACCTAACTCTGATATCAATTGAAGAAAAATTCTATTTCTCGACATAGGACTGTTCAAATCTGATTAGATCTAAAAAAATATTTCAAAAATTTTTTACTCAGATCATAATTAGATCTGAAAAATCTTGGATCTGATCCTTTAAGATCTAATATTAAGATAAAAAATAAAATTACATCAAATTTAATTTCATACCTTGTATTTGGATAATCAAATTATCCTATGATGATTCTGATCTATCTTGAGGTTCTGAAAGGAGCAATGCAAGCACCTTGCCTCTACCGATATCCACTCGAATAGAATTTGAAGGTCTTCTCCTACTGAATCTACTCTTCAAAAATCAGATCTGAATCTAATCTTGAAGTTCTTCAGAACTCTTTTGAAGAGGCAACGATCATTGATAAGTATCATAAATTTACCAATAAAAATATTAATTTATCAATTAATTTATATTAATTTTTAAAAATTAATGATTAATTTATATATAATTTTTAAGAAATTTATATTTTTATTAATTAAAAAATTATTTAAAAAATAATAAAAATTAAAAAATAAAATTTTACTATTATTAGAAAGAGCTCAATTTTTTGATCATAACAAAATAAGTTTGAAGTAAAACAGAGCTAAAACGAAGAAGATATAAATTTTTAAAGAAATAAAATAAATAAAATTTAAATAAAAAAAGAAAATGGCTTAGTCGGCACCGCAAGCCAAGCCACCAAGCCAAGCTAAGCCATCAAAGCCGACTCAGTCATTGAAGCCATCAGTCGGTCTACGATCCAGGCATGGACCGTCAGCTCAGCAGAAATCGATGAATCACAGCGCAACACGTGGCGGACCTAGGCCCTTAAAGGATCTACAGAAATTTATCATGGCTCATAGGGTATTTTGGTCTTTTCACTCAGCAACAGGAGCACTGATTGACTGCGGTGTTCGGTGTGGCCAGTCCATGTGGTCCATAGGAATAGTAATTGTGCCATCGGACGGCTGCGGTAGCTTGCGATCAAGATCGAATGGTTGTGGTTATTTTCGGATTTGATTCAGCTTTAGACTTCATGCGGATCATCATCCAACAACAGTGCTCAATCCAGGGGATGATCCGACGGTCCAGAATGCTCCCGATGGTGATCAGGACTCCCGACGCATGATTTGCGATCAAATTTTCTCCATCTATGTATGATCGGATGATCAGAATTTAATCCGACCTGATCCGGACCGATACGCATCCGATTTTAATGATTTTTAGACCGTTGGATTCCTATTGAATGGCTAGATTTTACCAAACTTATCTGATTCATATCAGAGCTATTTTAATCTAAATTTTACTTAGATTTCTTTATATTTTGATGATTATAAAGGCTATTAGTCCCACATTGCCTTCAAAAAGAATATCCAACCCTCCTAGCTCTATAAAAAGGACTCCAGGCCTTCAAAAATCAACATCTCAGATTAAGGTGAAGCTTTGGTACAGGATGAAGCCAGGCTATGGGTCAATGGCTGCTTCAAAGCAATGGGTGCTGAGAAGAAGAGCTTGACTTCTACACCATCTTTCCATCAATGCTGATCCAAGATCAAAGATTAGCCTATTTTATTTTTTATTTTATGTATTTAAATTATAAATTTTTTAATATGATATTTATTTTTATGCTCTTTAAATTCATGCTCTTTATTTTTATTATAATTTAATTCTATACTTTAATTATTGTTTTTTATTTTATTGTAAGTAGATGCTAAGATCTAATTAGTAGATCTTAGTACCAAGTTTAAATTTCTGCACCTTTTAATTTTTGCTTTTAATTTTTCGACTTTACTTTTGATCCCAAAATACTTCTCTTTTCTTTTTCTTTTATAAAATCAAAGATTTCAAATCTAAAAATACTACCTTCCCTATGGATTCAACCCGACTCACTACTATCTATGGATTTTTAATTATTTTAAGAAGTTGGATTAAACTAATAAACATGGTGTCTTAACAACAACATCGCATTCCTATCAAGTTTTTGGCACCGTTGTCAGTGTCTTAATTTAAAAAAAAATATTTATTTAAATTTACTTAAGAATTTAATGATAAGATTAAAAATTCTAACTGCTTAGAACATGCATCATATTATTTTTATTTTTATTTTTATTTTTTTTAGTGATTGCTGGAGGCAAAGTAAGCCTTTCATAATTCAATTAGTTGCATGCATCTAGTTTAAATTGCATAGAACCCTTTGATTAAAAATTTTTTATGCATATTCATATTAAATCAAATTAAGAGCATAACCCAATTAAACAAGATAAGATGAAAATTTGATCACCGTTTCTTGGCCCATAAACAACCAACCAGCATCCTGCATTGATCTAAGCCTTTAATTTTAAAATCAATTAGACATCAACCCTAAGAACTCAAGCTCAATAGGACAAGGAACCTTAAGAGTTGAACCAGGTTAGGGTTAGTCAATTTGACTGGTGTCTAAGAAAGTGGTTCAGGGATGACTGGGCCTGAAGGAAGGTGGTTACTTAATTGATTCCATTCGCTTACCTGACCAAGCATAATTATTGTCTAAGGCAAGCAACGGAGGGACTCCCACTGACCTTATACTTACCTGACCAGTTGATTGGCTAATCCTACACTTGGAGTGCTCGAAGGCTGACTTGGAATAGTTAGGAGCTATCTAGGTCTAGGCTGATCTTAGCTTAAGACTAATTTGTTTGAAACTTGTTTGAAAATAAAAATTTTTACTTTAGGTATTTTCAATCTCTATTGACCTGACATAAGGTTGCCCTAGCATAACGGGAAGTTATATTGCATGGTTATCCTAGGGTATGAAAAGAGAGAATTAACTTAGAACTTAAAAAAAAAATAGAGAGTTTAAAAAAAAATATAAAATTAAAAAAAAAAAGATTGAGGACATTAAGAATATAGTGAATTCTCCAACACCCGTGTGGAGAAGGATTTTAGGTCGACTAGTCAAAATGAATTTAGTTTCTATTTCAGATCCTACAACCTCAACATCTATAATGAATTTAGCAAATCAGTCTCAGCCTCAAACCCTTAAGGATTTATATTATCCAATTGGTTCCGTCCAACCCTCTTGTATTAGGTTGCCCCAACCCATAGCAAATAACTTTGAAATTAAACCTCAAATCATTAACATGCTTCCAAAATTTACGAGAATAGAGGATACATATATATTCATTAGAGAATTTGAAGAGGTTTGTGCAATCATGAAACTACAACAATTATCAGGGGACGAAATCAAACTGAGATTAATCAATTTTGCCCTTAAGGATAATACTAAAAAGTGGTTTTATAGTCTTCCAAATCAATCTATCACGACCTGGGAGGGCTTTGTGAGAATATTCTTAAAAAAATATTTTTTTCATCATAAAATAGCTAGAATTAGAAATGAAATAAACCAATTCTATCAACTAGCTAGTGAATCATTTTGGAAATACTTTGACCAATTCAAGAACCTCTTGACCTAATGCCCACACCATGGAATAAAAACCTGGAGGCTATGCCAAATAATTTATGAAGGGTTAGAGTCAAATTCCCGAATAATGCTAGAATCCATGTGCCAGGGACAATTTATGTACAAAGAATCAAATGAAGCCTAGCAATTTTTAGAAGATCTAGCCGAGAAAATTTTACAATGGGAAACAACTAGAAAACCAAAAAAATCCACACCTTCAAGAGGTGGAATTTACCAAACCTTCCTAGCTGCAGAAGCCAAAATTGCAACGTTGACACGTAGGCTAGAGGCCTTAGAACTTCAGAGACCAGCCAGTGTGAACCAAGTATCTACACCCATGTGTGACAAGTGCAATGCACCAGACCATGTCCTTGAGGAATGTCCCCTTCCAATGAACCAATTAGATAATGGATGTGTAGAAGTGAATGATGCCACATATCAAAGATTGCTGAATAATTCCTATGCACCCACTTACAATGCAGATTTGAGGAATCATCCAAATTTTTCATGGTCACAAAACCCAAATGTAGGCAGTCCAAGTTTCAATCAACAGAACCCAAGGCATAATCCTATGATAAATACCTTGCCACCACCAAGCTTTAATATTAATAAAAAGAAACTTAGTTCTTTAGAGAAAAGCCTGGAAACCCTAGTCAAATCTAATGCTGACACCAATGCTACCTTAAGCAATTTCATGCAAACCATGGGCCAAATTCTGAATTCAAATTCTCAGGCCATAGCCCACTTAAAAATTGGTCAGCTGGCATCTACCATAAGTGAACGTGAATAAGGTAGGCTACTTAGCCAACCTGAGCTCAATCCAAGAAATCAAAATGGTAGACCATCCCAAGGAAATCGGGTTAATCAAGTTAATGCTATTCATTCCTTGAGATCAGGAAAATAAGTGGATAATAAGGTAAATACACCTGATACTAGAGAAGACTTGAGTGCTGAGTCTATCAAGCCTCCCACTGAACCATTCATAGAAATGACTAAACCATCACCTGAGTCATCAAAAGAAGAGGCACCCAAAGTAGAGTTGAAACCCCTCCTTGAGTATTTAGGTTCACAGAAAACCTTACCTGTAATTGTTGCATCAGACCTGAATCCTAATCAAGAGGTATGTAATGAAATATCAATGGAGTTATTTAAACAAGATCATATTAATTTACCTCTAGAATTAAAACCATCTTTAGCCACCATTCCAACACCCATTGAATCAAACTTAACTCCTAATACAAAAACTCAATTCATGAGTATTTTAGAAGAACCAATAGGAGAAACTCTTAATAAACATGGGTCTGAGAATGGGATCACAAATTATGTTCCTAAAATTAACAATGAGTATATCAATAATGGGATTATAAATCAACTTTCTGAGATTGGCAATCCAAAACCATTGGAATTTATCAATCCAGTATTTGACATAGGATAGTAAATTGCATTGTGTTCGACTGAAGACGGTAAATTTAGCGCTTGTTGGGAGGCAACCCAATATTTAGTTTTTATCTAATTTATCTTTTTAGTTTATTTTTTTTAGAATAATTTGAATAAGCTAGAGGGAGAGCTTAAATTTTCAAAAGCATGTGCTGGACCAAAAATATAGATAGGTGTATTCTTCCATATTCTTTATTACATCCTTTATTTTTTTTTCTCTATTGAGGATAATGTCGATTAAGTTGGAGGAAGAAAAATAAAAATTTTAAAATATTAAGTCCTCAAAAAAGTTAGTATTTAGTATTTGGACACCTGATTATGCTTAAGAATCAAATTAAACTAAGTATTTTTAAAAAAAAATTGATACACAGATCAGAGAATCTATGAGATATTGAGGAATCAAGTATTAAGAAAATTCAATAAAGAGTTAAGTCTAGAATATAAAAAGTTTTTTCTTAGGAGCATTTCTAATTATTTCTACTAGCATCAAAGAAAAGTCTACTTTTTATAGGCTTGTGTAGGATAACTATACGTTTCTTCATATAAAAATTTATTTTAATAAAATAGTTTTCAAGTACTTCTCACTGAGTAACCGGGCCTCTTTGCCTAAGCAAGCATTGAGTTTCGCATCAAAAGGTGGAAAGGGCAAAGAAGCTCATTGTAAAGCTAGTCTTAACTCATAGCCTATTTGATTCGAGCTAGTAAGCCCAAGGGGTATTCTATATCTAGTGCCCTAATGCCAACTAGTTTGGGAGTTATTGGCCCAAGACTCGCAAAATGGATCAAATAGAAAGTTTAATGGGTTAAGACACTCAATAGTGGTACAACATTAAAAAAAAAATATTGGTTTCCCACCAAGTAACCGGGTCCCATTGCCTAAGTAAGCAATGATATTCGCATCAAAAAATGGGTAATGTGAAAATAAAAATCAATAAATAAAGGACGAAAGTAGCAATACACTTGCCTATATGAAAGTTTAGACAAATCAGAGATAAAGATGGGATAATTTAAAAAAAGTTTTGAAAATTTTAATATTCTTTACTTAATTTTTTTATTGATAAATATTAATATCCTAATGATATATCTTACTTAAGCTCTACTGAATATCAATGGCCATTTTAAAAATTACTTAGATAAAATTTGAAACTCTAAAGTTAAAAGATATTTAAAACTAAATTCTTTCTTTACTCGAGAACGAGCAAAGCTTAAGTTGGAGGGTATGATAAGTACCATAAATTCATCAATAAAAATATTAATTTATATTAATTTTTAAAAATTAATGATTAATTTATATATAATTTTTAAGAAATTCATATTTTTATTAATTAAAAAATTAATTAAAAAATAATAAAATTAAAAAATAAAATTTTATTATCAATGGAGAGAGCTTATTTTTTTGATCATAATGAAATAAGTTTGAAGTAAAATAGAGCTAAAACGAAGAAGATATAAATTTCTAAAGAAATAAAATAAATAAAATTTAAATAAAAAAAGAAAATGGCTCAGCCAACTCCGCAAGCTAAGCCACCAAGCCAAGCCAAGCCATCAAAGCCGACTCAATCATTGAAGCCATCAGCCGATCCACGATCCAGGCATGGACCGCTAGCTCAGCAGAAATCGGCGAATCACAGCGCGACACGTGGCGGACCTAGACCCTTAAAGGGTCTATAGAAATTTATCATGGCTCATAGGGTATTTGGTCTTTTCACTCAGCAATAGGAGTGCTGATTGACTGCGATGTTCGGTGCGGTCGGTCCATGCGGTCCATAGGAACAGTAATTGTGCCATTGGACGGTTGCGGTAGCTTACGGTCAAAATCGAACGACTATGATTATTTTCGGATTTGATTCAGCTTAAGACTTCACGCGGATCGCCATCCAATGGCAGCACTCGATCTAGGAGATGACCCGATGGTCTAGAACACTCTCGGTGGTGATCAGAACTCCTGATGCATGATTTGCAGCTAGATTTCCTCCATCAATGTGTGATCGAACGGTCAGAATTTAATCCAACCTGATCTGAGCCGATACACATTCGATTTTGATGATTTTTGGACTGTTGGATTCTTATTGAATGGCTAGATTTCACCAAACTTACTAGATTCATATTAGAGCTATTTTAATCTAAATTTTACTTAGATTTCTTTATATTTTGATGATTACAAAGGCTATTAGTCCCACATTGCCTCCAGAAAAAATATCCAACCCTCCTAGCTTTATAAAAAGGACCCCAGGCCTCCAGAAATCAACATCTCAGATTAAGGTGAAACTTTGGTATAGGGTGAAGCCAGGCTATGGGTCAATGGCTGCTTCAAAGCAATGGGTGCTGAGAAGAAGAGATAGGCTTCTACACCATCTTTCCATCAATGCCGATCCAAGATCAGAGATCAACCTGTTTTATGTTTTTATTTTATGTATTTAAATTATGAATTTTTTTTAATGCAATATTTATTTATATGCTCTTTAAATTCATGCTCTTTATTTTTATTATAATTTAATTTCTATACTTTAATTATTATTTTTTATTTTATTACAAGTAGATGCTAAGATCTAATTAGTAGATCTTAGTACCAAGTTTAAATTTCTACATCTTTTAATTTTTGCTTTTAATTTTTCGACTTCACTTTTGATCCCAAAACTCTTCTCTTTTTTTTTTCTTTTGTAAAATCAAAGGTTTCAAATCTAAAAACACTACCTTCCCTATGGATTCGACCCGACTCATTGCTATCTATGAATTTTTAATTATTTTAAGAAGTCAGATTAAACTGATAAATATGGTGTCTTAATGACAACATCACATTCCTATCAGTCGTCTCTTTCAGCAGTGCTGTCTTCTTCCTGATCTGGACGCCTTTCTTCCTCAGATCGCACTTGAACCTGTGCCCAACTCCTTAGGCAAGGAGAGGAGAGAGAGAGGATCAGAAGATGGTGTGGAATATATGTGGATAGCCTTATGGCATAGGAAATGGGAGAAGCATCCAAACCCTAGGCACAGATAGGATTTAAACAGATCCTATGGTGGCATGCAGTGCCATATCATCCCGACCAATAAGAGGCCTTCATTCAATCAGATCTAAATCTAATTGGTAGGATGATGTCATTTGATCCAATCAGATGTGAGCCCCTCTAAAATCCACATAGGTGGTGCCTGAACTAGATAAACCCAATCTATTTGGTGCCTAGGTGTTTAAACCTATCAAAACACCCTAGAGTCCCATCTATATGGGACTCCATCTCTTATCCACATAGGGTGCATGCCTAGGGTGGCATGCACCCTCTCTCTTACATCATTTAGTAGGGGGACAAGAGCCCCAGATACTCTCCTATAGGCACATGACACATGGCCCCATGTCCAGGTGTCCAGGGTCAACAGTTGACCTATGTCCAAAAATAGGAATTAGCATGAGATAGGAATTAGCAGGTGTTGTCTTAAATCCATCTAATAAATTAAGATAATTTTTTTCTGATCTGGACTAGCTCCAATCAGACTAAGACAAGATTTCTAAGTGAGCCCAAATAAATTTGGCTCAGTCAAGATGCCTAAGTGATTATAAAAAAGAGAATGTTAGGCTCAATCGTGTTGTAGCATGATTTCCTTGAACCTAATCAGATCTAATCCAAATCAAGTGAACTTGGTTAGTCCAATTGATGACATCCAAACCCAAACCCTTGTTTGTGTGACCCAATTAGGTTCAGTTTCGTATGGTAATGAGATATGTCATGATCTCTATCATCGACATCAACAAAATATCATTCGATAGACTAGAACTTTTCTGATTCATACAATTAGAATGATCGATCATCTAAATCATTCTAATTGCTTCCATAATCCATTAGTGACACCTAGCAGTATATGGTGGCAACCAATCAGAACTAAAAGTGAACCTCTCAATGTAGCTACCTGTGTGATTGGGTACTTCTATCTTGAGCTCCGACTAGATTAGGGTTAAGGTGAACTCGTCAAACCCAATATCGGTCATATGAATTAATCATTCAATTCGAGTCCTATATGAAATCCTAATAGAAACTTTTTCTATCATATTCACACTACCATGGCCATGGGCTTATGGACTCAATCTCATGATTATCGTAAGGCTACTTCTCATCTACCGAGGTAGATAGATCTCCTATTGGTGCAATCCAATTCCTACAATGAACATGCTATGGCAAACATACACCTCAGGATTTCGAATGGCTAGGAGATCGAGTCATGGTGTAGTCAAACTATAAGACCCTCAAGGTGAACTGTCAATGCACCTCAGGTCAAAGAACTAGATATACCACTATAGCATCGAATCAGTCATCGACAAGAAGGTAGACTTTCTTATGACTACTCGAGGTGGTCACACTCAATGCCCTCATTCTCTAATGAGTATCTATACTCTCACTCTGGCATCTCCACACCATAGACACAAGATACATCTATCCTAAGAAAGCAATCGTATACTAACCTTCCAGATCGATCACCATCCTCATGTTGATCCTATAGTCGGAAGTAGTTTATGAGTTAATTATGAAAATTCATGTCTTAAATTTTTAACTCTTAAAAATATGAGCTATCATTACCATTAACTCAAAGGATGCATCACAGACACTTTAAAAACATATTATGATAGAAAATAATTTTCTTATTAATTTATAATCAAAATTATAAAATTATTCTTGGAAGTGTATTACAAGTGTTAGCCAATCTGGCCTCTAGGGCATACATCTAACAAACTCTCATTTGACCTAAAGCCAATTGGCTACAAATCTAAGTCCCATCTTCACAAGATGGGCTTCGATCTTTTGCTGGCTTAATGGCTTTGTCAGCGGGTTAGCCGCATTATCTACAGTGTTGACTCTCTTGACCTCAACGTATCTCTTTTTAAGGTAATCGTGGATGAGGTGATATCACCACTCGATATGCTTGGATTTTTTGTGAGACCTCGGCTCCTTAGCTAGGGCTATGGTGCCATTGTTGTTATAGTACAAAAGGATGGCATCTGATGGCATCACTCCTAGCTCTACGGCAAACTTCTTGTACTAGAATGCCTCCTTTGCAGCCTCCAACTCAGCGATGTACTTTGCTTCCATAGTATAATCTACTATCACAATCTGCATAAAACTCTTCTAGCTGACAGCACCACCATTGCACACAAAAAGACTTTCAGATGTCGACTTTCGATCATCTATATCAAACATAAAATCTGAGTCTATATACCCTTGGACCTAGAGTTCTTCGTTACCAAAGACTAGAAACATATCCTTAGTCCTTCTTAGGTACTTAAGGATATATTTCATAAAAGTCCAGTGCTCTTCATCTGAATTTGACTGATACCTGCTCGTGATATTCACAGCATGGACAATATCAGGTCATGTACACAGCATAGCATACTTGAAGCTCTCTATTGTTGAAGCATAAGGGATCTTGCTCATGCATTCAATCTCCTCAGGTTTGCTGGGATACATCTTCTTAGAGAGATGAATACCATGTCTGAAGGGTACCAATCCCATCTTGGAGTTTTTCATGCTAAACCTTTTTAGCACCTTTTCTATATATATCTTCTGTGAGAGATCCAGCATCCTATTAGGTCTATCTCTATAGACCTTAATTCCTAGAATAAAAGATGCTTCTCCTAGATCTTTCATAGAGAACTCCTTCAACAACCACATTTTGATTGTAGTCAATATGGGAATATCATTCCCAATTAGGATGATGTCATCCACATACAATACAAGGAAGACAACAGCGCTCCCATTGACCTTTTTGAAAATACAGGGCTCCTCCTCCTCATTCTTGATGAATCCAAATGATTTAATTACATCATTGAAATGAGCATTTTAGTTTCGAGATGCTTGCTTAAGCCCATATTTGAATCTTTGCAGCTTGCATACCTTATGATTATTATCACTAGATGTGAAATCGAGCAGCTATTCTAAATAGATATCTTCTTTAAGATATCCATTTAAGAATATCATGTACACATCCATCTATCATATTTCATAATCGAAATGGGCTACAATTGAAGGAATCAGATCTAGGGTTTTATAGGTAGATCTTGAAAATTTTTTCAAGATGTTACAGCGAAAGACTTAAATAAATTAAATATTTATTTAAATAAATATGTAAATATCTAGATCTCAAATCTATTACATGATCAAGGTATAATATTAAATTATAAAATTAAAATCAAATAAGAAAGTAAAAGGTTGATCAAATCAACCTAGATCTATACTACATCAAATGTAGGTATGAAGTTAATAGATCATATCTATTACTTGAGCAAGTTAGACGTTCTAACTTGCTGATCCAGGCTTAAGGATGAAGTGATGAGCCGCACACACATCCAACCTCTAAGAGTCATCCACACGAGCCTACGATCTCTGATCTAAAGTTCGATGTAGGAAATCAGCATAGCATGCTAGTACTATGCTGATCCTTCTTCGATGGTCGACCCAATGCTCCCTTTTTTGAAATTTGAACTCTCCAAAATATGAGAAAAAAGATGAGAGTTTACTGATCTAAGACTCTCTCAGAAAAAACTCAAAAAAAAGAAGAAGAGATTGAAAATAAAATAGCCCTAGAAGAAGATCCTCTTCTTCTTCTCTTTTCTCTCACCTAGACACCTAGTTTGGTGCCTATGAAACCCCTATGCCCAAGGATTCTCTTCCTATGATTTTTGCACACCCCAAACCTCTCCTAATACTTTGTATTTCATAAAAAAATTAGAACAAAATTCATCCAATAAATAAAGAAGAAGAGTCCAAGTTAAATCAAAATCCTAGACTAGGAATATCCAAACATGGGAAGTTATTGGGGCACCCAACTCTTGGGCACCTCCTCCATAATTATTGGCGTGAACCAGCAAGAGAGGGTGCACAAAAAAAGAGATTATTTTTGTAGAATAAGAGAAGAATTAATTAAAAGAGGGGGCGGCACTCAAGGAAAGGTGTTTTGGTCAATAAGGATTCTATCTCATAGAATCCTAAGCAAAACTAACTCCTCTTTTGACTTAGTCTTCCAACAAATTGCCATATGAGAAAAGGAGGAGAGAAAGAGGGCATGAGAAGCCATGGGAGTGGAGAATTTTCATATAAGAAATAAAAGAAAAAGGGCATGGGGCATGAGGATTAAGTGGTGCGAGTGATAGGGAGTCCTAGTCACACTAGGACTCCTATTTTGACTTGGTCAAACAAGATCTTTTAACCAAATAAAATCAAGATTAAATCAACCCAATTAAATAAGATCCTAACCCATGTAAGGACTTAATTAAATTAAAATAAATTTAATTTAATTTTGATTTATTTTCTAATCAAATTAGAAAATTGGGTTAATTCGAGTCCTAGTTAGACTAGGACTAGTTCTTCCTTGCACTTGGCTTATCCAATAAACCAATTGGACTTGATCCAATCAAGTCCAAACTAAATCTAATTAAATTATATTTAATTAAACTTAATTTTATCCTATTAGCTTAATCAAATTAAGCTAATTAGTAATCTAATTACTAATTGATCCTCCTGCAATACTTGCACTAGGTTAAACACCAATCGTATTGATTGTTTAACCCTAGAACGATTCTTAATCATTGATCAACCATCCGATCAGATCATAAGCTCTAATGTGTGTGACCTCATAGATCCATACCTAAGCTGATAGCATAAGAATAAATTTTTATATCAATCAAAATGATCATCTAGCAATGATACTCGACGATCGGATAGGTCGAAGGTATAGAACACCATCCTTAGAACCCATGCAGATATAGTTTCCATATAATTTATCCCCTTGACCACAATGCTCATAGGATACCTCAAAGTTCAACTATCAACTCTGATCAGGTTGTCCACATTATATTTTAAAATATCAAATCCATCTAAATGATTATCCTAGATAAGGTTTTGCTATATTGAAATATAGCAATACATTCTTCTCCAACTCTTGGAGTGGTCAATTCCATCTTGATCATACTCCGACTTAGCAAGTATTTGACTATGCCCAGAAGCCTTCCGTTGCTGAATTAGAAATTTAGTTAGTCTGATACCAAAGCATAATAAGTTGCTTGCAAGTCACTGAGGTGATCTCAGGTCTAAGGGATACTTATACCTATATCCCATCAGAGACATTCTCGATAGTAGAATGCTCTAGAGTTGGTCATGTTCAATGACGATATACCCATTATTATCGTCCACAACATTCCAGGCATCACCTAGCTCTGATACCAAATTATAGACCCATGATATCACTCGAACGCCAATCATTCTTGACATCACAAGTACCGATACCATGTTATGGAAGCTCCTGATCTTTAGTACAGATCTGAAGAAATCTGTAACATTCTCTATGGGCAGCAAACCCCCGATCCTCCACTTGGATCTGTGATGGGGCACCTCCCTCCTTGGGCTTGAGGGAGACACCTCCTTCTCTAGGGCTTCTTCAAGAACCCTAGGGCAGCAACTCTAGAGAAAAGAGAAGAAGAGAGTTGAGGGAGAAAAGGTCTGTATTCCACAGCATTCATAGCTGCATGAAACTCTAATATAACCTATGTATTTATACATAGCCATTAGGCCCGACCAAAAAAACTCTCCGACTAACCCAATACATGAAAGCACTCATCGAGCCCATGTACGCTCGTGTCTTCCATGCTCTCATCCTCTAGATCTAGACCTAATCCATATATGAATTAGCCATCTTAACACCTCTCAAACCAAGCCTTAAAACCCCTAGGATCATCCCAGACCCTCGCATAACTCTGCCCACGCACTGAGCTAGCTCAGTCTTAGCACTAAGCCAGCTAAGTTTCACTAGGTCGGCTCAGTCTGAAACTGAGTCGGCCCAGTCCTGTGCCGTGCCAGCAGTCTCGAATGCGTAGCTCTCTATTTTGCCTATGCTTTGAGACTTAGCCGACCCAATTTTGGACTGAGCCGGCTAACCTGCAAAAAATCTTCTTTCTATAATCTTGATTTTCTAGCTTTGGATCCTTGCTTCATCTTATGTTTCAGGTCTCTGAAGCACCAACCAAGCTCTTAAAATCCCTGGAGCCATCACTGTGACTCCTCCCATGGCCTTCCAAGGCTTGAGAGCACCACAAATCCTCACAATCTCCACCTTGGTGCTCCTAAGCCTTGGCAAACCTCTCGATAATGACCTCCTGCACAATCCTACTGTCCCTACGCACTCGACAACACCTATGCAAATATCACCTCCACCAATCCTCTTCAGCTGTTGTACACCTTTGAGCCATTTTGGATGACAGCCTCTATCATTAAAGATCTTGGCTTGCTTCTTGGCACCACCATGAAATTGTAGGATCCCTTCTGCTTAGCAGTTGCATCATTTTTTTTAGACTTTTTTGGAGTATTTTTGCACTAACACATGATGTACCATCTGACACGATCTCCTCAGAGCTATGTCTGTCCACCTGCATGTGCCGCTTCATCTGAAACTGTGCATCACCGATGCTCTAAACTCATACCAAATTTTCTCTCTAATTATGAAGTCACCTCTTTAGAGCTCCATCTATTTGAAGTCCACCTAATGCCATAGAAGTCGACTCTATCATCGAGTCCCTCGAGGCCAACTACTCAATGCTGCACTGCTGAGCCTGCCACTATACCTCAAACACCATCACTGCTCCTTCGAATCCTCCATGCTCTATGGCCCTCTTCGAAGCCATCTCAAATACCTTTGCAACCCGTGAGCACCTTCAAAACTCAAGAGCTCATCCAACTCTTCTAAAATTAGTGACTAAACCCTAGAAAATTCCATCCTAGTCCTTCTCTCCTACCCCTACACCAACCATCGCTTCAGTTACACTTGGAGAATCATCCTCCACCTGAACCATGACTCTTTCTGGTGCCTCTACAGAAGAAACCTGTGTGAGCTTAGAAGTAGCACTCCCAAGTCTTGGAAGCATGAGAAGATAGATCATGAAAAGATGGGAGCGAGTCAGAAGAAGAATCAGTCTTAATAGTAAAGTTCAAAAACTAGGCCGACTCAGTTGGAAACTGGGTCAGCTAGGTCTCAGAAAAAAATTCAAAGAGAGAGCAGTATTTTTGGATGGTTGGCATGGTGCACAATTGGATCGACTCAATCTCAATAGTAATGTTCAGAAACTAGGCCAACTCAGTTGGAAACTGGGTCAGCTCAGTCCAAGACTGGGTTGGCTAGGTCTCAAAGAAAAATTTAGATAGAAAGTAGTATTTTTGAACTATTGGCATGGTACACAACTGGGTCAACTCAGTCTAGAACTGAGCCAACCCAGTCGCAAGTTAGCCGGCTCAATCTAAAACTAATCCAGCTCAATTTTTATGAGTTATTATTTTGTATACGTGAGTTGTTTGGGTTTGAAGAATTTTTCTATAAGCTTGGGCTTGACCCTTTGTAAAGTATATATACTAAAAATAGGTCAAGATTGTAAGTATACTGAAATATACTGAATAAAAGCTCTTTTCTTCTAAAAATCTCTTCTTCTCTTCTTCTTTATTCTTTGATTTATTTGATCATGCTTCCACAGAGATCTCTAAGAAATACTTCTTTGTTGCTTGGCTAATCACCGACGGCCATACCGATCCATATGGGAAGAGCGTATATTTCCAATATTTGCTATCTGAGTGGTGTTGCATGGAAGGAAGAAAGACACCTAGGATTTACTACATCCAGGATCTATTGCATCAGATTTTATCCTAAAACTTCTAGTTTGCTTTGTGGTTGTCTCTAGATTGAGGTGGAGATTGTTTACATGGAGAAATGATGATACAAAAGTTTGGAAAGAGGATCTACGGCTAGTTAAATCTTCTTTAAAGGATACTTTTATTGGTATGTGATCGTGAAGGGTGTTAGTGATCTATTCTTGACTTGTTTGAAGTCATGGGATTAAGTGGATTCAAAGTAGATTTTGAGAAGTTTGACGATAAGAGAAATTTTAACTTATGGTAGCAAAGAGTAAAGAACTTGTTGGTTCAGTAGAGGATCTACAAGGTCTTGGCAAAGGAAAGGCCAAAAAAGATCAGTGCTGAGGATTGAGAAGAGTTGGAAAAAATTACTTTTAGCACAATCTAGATGTGCTTGACCGATCAGGTTTTGTTCAAGGTTTGCACAGAGACTATGGCAAAGGGGCTCTGGGAGAGACTTGAGAACACATACATGGGGAAGAATATGACGAACAAGCTATGGTTGAAGAAATAGTTGTATAGTCTGAGGATGCCCAAAGGTGGAGATCTTGTTGCACATATCCAAAGGTTCAATCAGGTGTGTCCTAAGGTGATGAGTTTAGATGTGAAGATCGACGACGAGGATCGGGCATTGCTGCTATAATGTTCTCTCCCAGGTTCGTATGATAGTCTCATAACAAATTTAGTTTATAAAAAGAAGACCCTAAACTATGAAGAGGTTGTTGGTGTGCTCAGATCAAATGAGCAAAGGGAGATCCTAAGTCTGAGATCTTGGTTGTGAACGAAAGATAGGGTAGATCAAAGGAGAAGACAAGAAGAAAATCTAAAGATAGGTCAAAGTCTCGCGATCAGAGAAAGATGACATTGAAATGTTATAAATGTCATCATCCTGAACACCTGAGGAGAGATTGTCCCCTTTTGAGAGCAGAAAAAAGAAAGGCCAGCAAGAAAGATGATACAGCTTCTGTGAGTAGTGGAGAAGACCTGCTAGTTATATCAGATGAATCCACAAAGTGCGATACTATGTGGATATTAGATTCAGGAAGCTCGCACCACTATACTTCTCATCAGGAGTGGTTTGCTACCTACTAGAAGGCTGATGGTGGAAGTGTCAGCCTTGGAGATGATCACCCATATAAAGTAGCTAGAATTGGCTCTATCAGGATGAGAATGTACAATGGGATCATTCATATATTATTAAATGTTAGGCATATACCGAAGTTGAAAAAGAATTTGATTTCTTTGGGCTACTTGGAGGAGCAGGATTATGCTTTTAGTAGCTAGACTGGGAGTGGATATCTAAAAATTTTCAAGGAAGCTTTGGTGGTGATGAGAGATAGAAGATTGAGCAATAATCTTTACAGAATGGAAGGCTCGATGGTAAATGATAGTGTAAAGGTGCTAGCAGCGGCACAGAAGGAGCAGATTTTATATCGACTGTAGCACTATCGGATGGTTCATATGAGTGACCGTGAGCTCACAAAACTAAGCAAAAGAGATATGATCCCAGCCCTAAAGAAGGAAGGCATAGATCTTTATGAGCCGTGTATCTTTGGCAAACAGCATAGGATGAAGTTTGCCAGAAGTATCAAGCATAGCGAGTGCTAGATTTAGTGCACTTGAATGAGTGGGGACCAGCTCCTGTATCAGCTAGAGGTGGGGTAAAATACTTTGTTACTTTCATTGATAATTTCTCAAGGAAGATATGGGTTTATCTGATTAGAGAAAAATCAAAGGTGTTTGCTCGGTTCAGAGCCTGAAGAGCTGAAGTAGGGAAGGAGTCAGGGAGACAGATAAAGTGTCTAAGGTCAGACAATGGAGGGGAGTATACTAGCCTAGAGTTCAGGAGGTACTATGAGAAAAATGGCATCAAATGCCATTACACGGTGAGGATGACTTTCCAGCAGAATGGTGTTGTGGAGAGGATGAATCGGACACTGATCAAGAAGGCATGGAGTTTGAGGTTGCAGACATTACTCCCAAAGTCCTTTTAGGGTGATGCTCTAACTTTTTCTTATTTTCTTGTGAATAGGTCCCCCCATTATAAGCTGAATGGAGGTATTCCAGAAGAGGTTTAGAGTGGAAAGAAGATGGAGCTTGGCCACCTGAAAGTCTTCAGTTGCACGGCCTATGCACATGTGGACCAAGAGGAGCAAATTGGATCTGAAATCTCAAAAGATGACATTCATAGGGTATCCACAAGGAGTCAAGGGATACCTGCTGTGGGACTCTCAGGCACAAAAGTCAGTGATCAGCAGGGATGTTATCTTTGATGAGAAGAGCATCTTGAGGAGGTTTGGGATAGATGAAACTAGAAAAATAAAGGTGAACAGCGGTGGCCAGTCAGAGAATGATGGCATGTAGGTTACATCCACTTATAAGTGTATTTCTGTTGACGTGGAGCTGGGCAAAAAAGTATTATCTTAGATTGAAAATCAGCATGAAGGACCGATAGTTCAGACAGATATGCAGGAGTAGCCACAGACATCAGATAGAGATGTGCCAGTGGGAGTGGCTTTGCACAAGCCCCAGCATACTATTAGGAGACCGATCAGATATGGCATTGATGAGGTTATCTCCTATGCACTCATCATTGCTAATGGAGATCCAGAGAATTATGCAGAGGCCATGGAGAGTGAGGATCATGATTCATGGATGCAGGCCATGATGGAGGAGATGGAATCATTTGAGAAGAATCAGACATGGCAGCTGGTGGATCTTCCAGAGGGTGCTCGACCTATTGGCTCAAAGTGGGTATTCACAAAGAAAGAAACACCTTCAAAATAAGGTGGAATCAGATTCAAAGCAAGACTGGTAACAAAGGGATACTCACAAAGAGGAAGGAATTGACTACACAAAATTTTTTTCTCCTATGGTGTGTCATACATCTATTCGAGTTTTGCTGTCACTGGTGGCACAGCATGACATGGAATTAGAGCAAATAAACATAAAGACGGCCTTCCTTCATGGAACTTTGGAGGAAGAAATCTACATGAAGCAGCTAGATGGTTCTATGGAGATGGGATAGGAAGAAAAGGTGTGTTCTCAGAAAGTCTTTGTATGGCTTGAAACAATCCCCTCGTCAGTGGTATCGAAGGTTTGATAGCTTTGTCTTGAGCTTGGGTTTCAGCAGATGTGAATATGATTATTGTGTCTACATCAAGAATGTAGATGAGGAGGATGCCCTGTACCTATTATTATATGTAGATGATATGCTCAAGCCAGTAGAAACATGGATGCTGTGAAAAGGTTGAAAAGGGCATTATCATCTGAATATGAGATGACAGATTTGAATCCAACTGAGAAAATCCTTGGAATGGAGATTTGCAGAGATAGGTGCAAATGAGTGCTCCATTTGTCACAAGAAAAGTATGTCTAGAAGGTTCTGGAGAGGTTTGGGATGGAGAAAGCCAAATCTGCAGAGACACCATTGCCAAGCCAAATGTCTCTCTCCAAGTTACAGTGCCCCTAGTCAGAAGAGGAGAGAGAGTACATGGAACGAGTCTCTTATCCAAATATTGTAGGCAGTGTGATATATACTATGGTGTGTTGTAGACCAGATATAGCACATGCTGTGAGCATGGTTAGTAGATACATGGCTAATCCTAGGAAGGAACACTAGAAAGCATTAAAATGGATATTGAGATATCTGCATGGAATAAGGAATTATGGTTTGGTGTTTGGTGGGTAGCCAGGAGGATTTAGAGAATAATCTATGAAGATGTATGAAGGTTCAAGTCCTCTGAAAGGGTTTGTTAATGCAAATTATTCTGGTGATCTTGATACAAGGAGGTCTACTACTGGATACCTCTTCTATGTATATGGTGGACCAATGTCTTGAAGATCAATCCTTCAGCCAATCACGGCCTTGTCTATCATAGAGGCCGAGTACATTAGGATAACAGAGGCTACAAAACAAGCCCTTTGGCTTAGGTGGCTGATTGATGAGTTGGGGGTAGAGCAAAGCAAGGTTACACTATTCAGTGATAGTCAGAGTGCTTTGTTGTTTGCACAGAATCCAGTCTATCATGCACGCATAAAGCATATAGATGTGAGGTACCACAGGATCAGAGAGCTGGTGGAGGAATGTGAAGTGAAACTGATAAAGGTCCATACCAAGAAAAATTAGTCTGATATACTAATGAAGGTACTCCCCAGAGATAGCTTTCAAAGATGTGTGGTATGGATGGATCTGTTGAGAATAGATGAGTTCACAAGAACTTGAAAGTATCAAGATGGAGAATGTGAGCTTAGAAGTGGCACTCCCAAGTCTTGGAAACATGAGAAGATAGGTTATGGAAAGATGAAAGCGAGTCGGAAGAAGAATCAGTTTCAATAGTAAAGTTTAGAAACTGGGTCGGCTCACTTTGAGACTGAGCTGGCTCAATTGGGAACTGGGTCAGCTCAGTCCAGGACTGGGTCGGCTAGGTTTTAGAGAAAAATCTAGATAAAGAGCAGCATTTTTAGATTATTAGCATGGTACACAACTGGGTCGACTCAATCTTAAACTGAGCCAACCCAGTCGTAGGTTAGCCGACTCAGTCTAAAACTGGGCTGGCTCAATTTTCGCAGGTTATTATTTTGTGTATGTGGGTTGTTTGGGTTTGGAAAGTTCTTTTATGAGCTTAGGCTTGACCCTTTGTAAAGTATATATACTGAAAATAGGTCAAGGTTGTAAGTGTGCTGAAATATACTGAATAAAAGCTCTTTTCTTCCAAAAATCTCTTCTTCTCTTCTTCTTTATTCCTTGATTTATTTGATCATGCTTCTACAGAGATCTCTAAGAAGTACTTTCTTGTTACTTGGCTAATCATCGACAGCCATGCTGATCCGTATGGGAAGAGCGCATATTCCCAACAACTTGATCCATGATACTCTCGACTGCTAGAGACCTCTTGACACTCCCTGAAATCCCCTGGCTCTCCCTAAGACCTACACCCGATCTCTCTGAGATACCACTGACACTCTCTGCTAAGATACACTCCTTGGCTGCTGCATCGTCGAGCCTCTCTCAACTCCTGTGCCTCTAGGGTAGCGCTCCTGCAGCACTCCAGTGCTTCCTGACTCGTCTCTATGTCGCTCTACAGCCATCCATCCCTAACCTACTGGATCTCCATGGATCATCCATCTTTATCATTCCCAAGCCTTCGTAAATTCATGCTCTGATCGAACTACTGAATACATCTCTGACTACTTCCCCATCTTTCAGACACCGAAGGACATATAGTCGCTTCTTCAGCCTTCTTGCAATCATTACCCCTTGAAAAATCTTTCTTCAACAGCCCTACACTACCCATCTTCCTAGAGAACCTTGATGCTCTCTACTGAGATACCTTCCCTACATCGCCAAGCCTCTCTCAGTACTGCATCTCTAAGGAAGTGCTACTGCAGCACTCCAGTGCTCTCTGCCTATCATATAACCGTCATACAGCCTAGTCTTTCCACCAAAATCGATCAATAAATCATGCACTAAATCCTTCCATCCTAGAAAAATCCCTTTCTGTTAATCCTTTCAACCTCCACCTTCAACTCGCTGCTCTCGGTTGGCCAAATCACAGCAATAACAAAGATAGATTTGAGACATATCATGGAATCCTTGTGCAGATTTTTGATTTCACCTTGTATGACTTCTTCTTCCCTTCCATGCACCATCAAACTCTAAAATCTTGGCTTCTTTCATGCACCATCAGGCTCTAAAACTTGGCTCCTTCCATGTACCATCAGCCTCTGAAACCTGGCTCTGATACCATATTATCGTCCACAACGTTCCAGGCATCACCTAGCTCTGATACCAAATTATAGACCCATGATATCGCTCGAACGCCAATCATCCTTGACATCACAAGCATCGATACCATGTTACGGAAGCTCCTGATCTTTAGCATGGACCTGAAGGAATCTGTGACATTCTTTACGGGCATGAAACCACCGATTCTCCACCTAGATCTATGATGGGGTGCCTCCCTCCTTGGGCTTGAGGGAGATGCCCCCTTCTCTAGGGCTTCTTCAAGAACCCTAGGGTGGCAACTCTAGAGAGAAGAAAAGAAGAGAGTTGAGGGAGAAAAGGTCTATATTCCACAATATTCACAGCCACATGAAATCCTAATACAATCTATATATTTATACATAGCCATTAGGCCCGACCAAAAAACTCCTCAACTAACCCAATACATGAAAGCACTCACCGAGCCCATGTACACCCATGTCTCCCATGCTCTATTCCTCTGGATCTAGATCCAACCCATACATGAATTAGCCACCTTAAGACCTCTCAAACTAGGCCTTAAAATCCCTAGGATCATCCCAGATCCTCGCGTAACTCTGCCCGCACACTGAGCTGGCTCAATCTCAGCACTAAGTTGGCTAAGTTTTACTTGGTTGGCTCAATCTAAAACTGAGCTGACCCAGTCCTATGCCGTGCTAGCAGTCCCGAACGTGCAGCTCTCTATTTTGCCTATGCTCTAAGACTTAGTCGATCTAATTTTGGACTGAATCGGCTAACCTACAGAAAATCTTCTTTCTATAGTCTTGATTCTTCAGCTTTGGTTCCTTGCTTCACCTTGTGTCCCAGGTCTCCAAAGCACCAACCAAGCCCCTGGAATCCCCAGAGCCATCATCGTGACTCCTTCCGTAGCCTCCCAAGGCTTGGGAGCATCATAAATCCTCACACCCATACATCTCACCTATATGCCATACTAGTGTCTCCATACTTCTTGGTTAAGAGGACAACCAACCTATATGGCATATAGCGACCTATGCTCGATAAAGGCTATTGTCCTAATTAACAGCCTATCATTTGGTCGTGAATAAATTTAAGGACTAATCGATAAATCCTCTCTTTATTAAAACTAAACAATCCTAAGGACTTCATCACAACAATGAAGTTCATTAGAAAATGTAAACTTATGATGAGAAAGATGCTAAAATATTTTTATTAATTAATAAATTAATTATAATTATAAAATAGCTCAACCATCAATAGGCTAACGATTAGCTTTGGGACATAATTTTTAATAACTCCCACTTATCCTAAAGCCACTCGGCACAGTATCTAATACCCATCTTCGACTTATGGTTGTCGAACTCCTTGATTGTTAGGACTTTAGTGAAGAGGTCAGCTACGTTCTCCTTTTCGTCAATCTTCTGAAGGTTGATGTCACCACGATCTATGATTTTATGGATCAAATAAAAGCAGCGCAGAATGTGCTTTGTCCGCTGGTGTGCCTTTAATTTCTTTGCTTGAGCTATGGCGCCAGTATTGTCATAGTAGAGCAGAACTGGACCATCAATGGAGGGTGCTACTCCAAGCTCAATGATGAACTTCCTCGGCCACATAGCTTTCTTTACTACATCTGATGCTGCTATGTACTCTGCTTCGCAAACAGAGTCAACCACTGTATGCTGCTTGAAACTTTTCTAGCAGATGACTCCATCATTTAGAGTAAAGATATATCCCGACACACTTTTATTATCAGATTAAAAGCTGGAGTCTATAAATCCTATAAGCTTCAAATCTGACTCACCATAAACCAACCAATGATTCTTAGTATTTCTCATATACTTAATGATGGTTTTAACCACCTTCAAGTAATTTTCTCTAGGATCAGACTAGTATCTACTCACCACTCCTAGTGAGTATGCCACGTCTAGTCTCATACATATCATTGCATACATAATAGACCCCACTGTCGAAGCATATGAGATTCTACTCATATGCTCTCTCTCTTCAGGAGTTATTGGACAATCCTTCTTAGAGAGAGAAATTCCTTGGTCTATCGAAAGATAGCCCTTTTTGGAATTCTCCATGCTGAACCTCTTCAGCACAGTTTCTATGTATGTGGACTGAGATATGCCAAGCATCCTTTTAAATCTATCCCTATAGATCTTCATCTCTAGGATGTAGGATGCTTCACCCAAGTCCTTCATGGAGAACTGTGATGACAACCAGACTTTTATTTCTTGTAGTGTGGGGAATCCTTTTCGATTAAGAGAATATCATCCACGTACAAAATAAGGAATACCACTGCTGAACCATTTGCCTATTTATAAATGCAGGATTCTTCTCCATTCTTAATGGAGCCATACAAAATGCATGTTCCAACTCTGAGATACATGCTTTAATCCATAAATGGATCTTTGAAGCTTGCATACCTTGGACTCATCTGTGGATGTGAATCCTTTAGGTTGTATCATTTACACCTCTACGGTTAGCTCTCCATTTAGAAAAGTTATCTTCACATCCATCAGCCAGATCTCATATTCCAGATAGCAGCAATGACAAGCATGATTTGAAAGGACTTGAGCATTGCCATAGGAGAGAACGTCTTATCATAGTCAATACCATAACGTTGATGATACCCCTTGGCAACCAGATGGGCTTTATAGGTCTCCACCTTTCCATCTGCGCCTTTCTTCCTTTTGAAGATCCATTTACACCCAATGGGTTTAATCCCTTTAGGTGGATCAACTAATGTCCATACATCATTGACCTTCATGGAATCCATTTCGGATCTCATGGCTTCTAGCCATTTTTTAGAGTTGGATCTCTACTTCGCATCGATATAAGTAATCGGATCCTCATCATTCTCATCGAGTTTGATGGGATCACCATCCTGGATCAAGAATCCATAGTATCTGTCTGGATGATGCGGTACTCTACCAGATCATCTTAATGGTGCGGGTTCACTAAGCTTCGGATCTATTCTGATCAAATTCGACTTAGGTTTAACATTCTATGTCCGTCTTTCTATCTATTGAACTTCATCAAGTTCAATCTTAGAGGCAATAGTTCCTTCACCAAGAAACTTCTTTTTCAAAAAGATTGCCCTAAGGTTGACGAACACCTTTTTTTCATCAGCATGGTAGAAAAAGTTTCCTTTGATCTCTTTTGGATATCTTATGAATGTACACTTGTCAAACCTAGGTCCAAGTTTGTCTGTAACTAACCGTTTGATATAAGTCGGGTATCATCAAATCCTAAGGTGTGAAAGTGCTGGCTTACGTCCTATCCATATCTCATATGGGGTTTTAACTACAGACTTACTTAGAATCCTATTTAATAGATAACAAGTTGATTCGAGTGCATATCCCTAGAAGGATATCGGTAAGCTAGCAAATCTCATCATAGATCGGATCATGTCTAACAAAGTCCGATTCATCCTTTCAGACACACCATTATGCTGTGGTGTTCCAGGAGGAGTCCATTGGGAGAGAATTTCATTCTCTCCTAGGTATATGAGAAACTCATAAGAAAGGTATTCTCCTTCTCGATCAGATTGAAGAGTTTTAATACTCTTACTAGTTTGTTTTTCTACTTTACTTTGGAATCATTTGAATATTTTAAAAGAATCTGACTTATGATTCATCAGATAGACATATCCATATCTAGATAGATCATTTATGAAAGTGATGAAGTAGACATATCCACCTCTGGTACTTATGCTCATTGGTCCACATACATCAGTATGTACTAGACCTAAGAGCTCATTGGCTCTCTCACCTTTTTCACTTAAAGGTGACTTGGTCATTTTACCAAGAAGATAGGACTCATAGGTTGGAAGTGATTCACAATCATTGACTTTGAGGATTTCCTCTTGAGTCAACCTATTTATCCTATTCTTGTTTATATGACCTAGCCTATAGTGCCATAAATAGATATCTGATATACTATCTAATCTAGGATGCTTGCCAGCAGAATGGACTACATTAATAGGTTGTGATAATATAAATACACCATTGTTCAATTGTCCATAGAAAGTAGTAATACCATTCATAATGACGTTACAAACTTATTTCTTTATTAAAATTTCATAATTATTCATGGCCAAAAGGCCTACAAAAATGATATTTAAAAAGAAACTAGAATAGAAATGACAATCACTAAGAACAACGGTATGAGATTCAAATATAAATTTCAAAATTTCTAAAGCTAGAACTAAAACTGATCTTCCATCTCCAATGTTTAGGAATCTCTCAACTTGCTCAAATCTTCTACTGACCTACAACTCTTGCAATGAATTACAAATATGGTAAGGACTACTGGTATCCAATACCCAATCAGTAATATCATAAATAGAGAAATTGCAAGGAGTTATCATATAAAGACCTTGCCCAGCAATAGCTTGCTTCTTTCTCTGCCTGTTTGGATCCAGGGAGGCAATGTACTAAGGAAAGTTCCTCTTCCAATGCCCCCACTTCTTGCAAAAGAAGCATTCAGCTTGACTCTTATTGAGCTTGATCTTCCTGGTCTGGCTCTGCACTGATGTCCGAGCCTGAACTTGCACCTTCTTTGTTTTCTTCTTCTTATTCTTCTTTCCTTTCCTAAAGAGGCGAGAACCAAAAGATGAACCTCCCACTAAGTTCACCGACTCTTTATGGAGCTGATGATCCTTCTCAAAGTTTTGAAGTAACCTCAGTAAGCCATGGTAGTTTACTTCAGGCTTTGTCATTCTATAATGAGTAAGAAAAAGGAGATAGGACTTTGGCAGCAAGTTTAGTATTGCATCTTTCCTAAGTTGTTCATGCAAGGAAAAGTCGAATTTGCTCAAGCGCTCTACCAGCTCGATCATATACAGTACATGATCAGTGACAGAGGCTCTGTCCCATATTTTGCATTAAAGATGGTGCAACTAGTCTTGTGCCTCTTAACATTATTGGGTGTGCCAAAAGAATCCTCCAACACCTAGAGCATTTCATTTGGCTGAGCTATCTCAAACCTATGACTAAACTCATCGCTCATCGCAGTCATCATAATGCAGCGCACCATGGTTCGATCACTGAGCCACTTCTGATAAGTGTCTCTAACTATTCCAGTGCATTGGCAGCTGGCTCCTCAAGTGCAGGATTCATCCGGCACATATAGGATCCATTCATGCTCCAAGACAATCTTCAACTTTCGGTACCAACTATCAAAGTTAGGTCCCACCAACTTATCATTATCCAATAATGATCGGAGCAATAGGAAAGTGGCCATATCTGCACAAAGAAAAATCAAAATCTAATTAGTAATTGATTCATTAAATCTAAAGATTTGGACTTTAATCAAAAGATTTCTCCCACTATTCTATTCGATTTGGTAGACTAACCTCCAATTTGAGAAATTATCTTAATTTCTTAGTGGGTACTAGAATCCATATAGACCGTACACGAGTCCAACTTTGGTTGGCCCACCCATGTACATCTAAGGGTAGGTTCATAACCAATTATTTTTTTAAATAATTTTCAATAATTAAATTTTGCCCCAGGTTCTGATCAGTTGGCTTTGGCCTTCTCAGAAAAGGGTTCAATTAGGTCCAACCATTAACATGACCATACTTGGCCCATCCAACCAATGAATGATCAGGTCCAACTTTGGTTGGCCCACCTGACCACCATTTAGAAAGATGTATCTAAGAGATCATATAATGAATGATAATTCCATCAATCAATAAGCACCAGGCCTTTGGGCCTCCAATGATTATCCAACTGATGGACTCATTATCATCCACTTTAATGGAAGGCTATGATTCAATTATCATATAATTATTTTATTTTAGGGATCTAAAAATTTTAGAGAATTTAATTTATAGAAGTGAGTAGGTCAGATTAACCAGCTTGTCATGATCCTCCCACTAACTTCACTAAGTCAGCTTAAGAAAGATCATTAATAGGCTGGTCTAAGAGCACCTAAATCAGTCAAACTGATTTACCTAATCGACATGGGTCAGCTCGAATAGTTAAGTGATCTGATCAAAACATAATCTCACCAAAAGGCCAGGTAAGTTTGATCGGTGGAAGGGTCTGTCAAGCTTGCCTTAGACACTATCAGAAATGGCTAGGTAAGCGAGCTGCCAATTAAAAACCACTGATCTAGTTTACCTTAGACACCAACTGATTTAATTAGTTTCAATTAGATCAACCTAACAGTTCATGCTAGACTGCGTAGTTAAGAATCAAGTCTATCTTGGGTCTTGTTAAAGACATGGACTTGACCAACTCTAACTATTGTAATTGATCTAGAGAATCTTTGACCTAATCTAAGATAATAATTGATTAAATTTAGACAATTCTTTAATTAAGTCCATTCTTTAATCTAACCCTAGGTCTAACCCAATTAATGGACCTAATCCCCACTAACCCATTAACCTAATAATTATAATATCAAAAAAATAAAAATTAAATAGATCTAAAATTATATTTAATCAAATTAAATATATGATCATACTAGACTACATACAGAACTGTTCTATACATAGTCTAGTCATACATCTCATACATATTAGATTTATATGATTTAATTTTTTAATTTTCTAATTTTAGATCTAATCACATATGATGTGACATCTAAAATCTTTTAATATCAAATCATAATCAAAAATAAAATTAGATCGAAGGTAGATCTGAAGAACTGTTAACCTGGCTCTGATACCAGTTGAAGAAAAAATCATATTTTTCGGCACAAGATCATTTAGATTTGATTAGATCTGAAGAAATATTTCAAAAAAAATTTTCTCAAATCATAATTAGATCTAAGACATCTCAGATCTGATATTAAGATCAAAAATAAAATTAAATTTAATTTAATTTCATACCTTGTATTTGGATAATCAAATTATCCTGTGATGATTCTATTCTGTCCTGAGGTTCTGGAAGGAGCCACGCAAGCATCCGATCTCTACCGATATCCACTCGAATAGGATCTGAAGGTCTTCTTCTTCTGAATCTACTCTTTGAAAATTAGATCTAAATCTAATCTTGAAGTTCTTCAAAACTCTTTTGAAGAGGCAGTGGTCGTCTCTTTCAGCAGTGTTGTCTTCTTCCTGATCTGGGCGCCTTTCTTCGTCAGACCGCACTTGAACCTATGCCCAACTCCTTGGGCATGGACTGGAGAGAGAGAAAGGATCAGAAGATGGCATGAAATATATGTGGGAAGCCTTGCAGTGTAGAGAATAGGAGAAGCACCCAAACCCTAGGCGCAGATAGGGTTTAAATAGACCCTACTGCGCCATGCAGTGCCACATCATTCTAGCCAATCAAAGGCCTTTATTCAATCAGATCTAAATCTAATTGGTGGAATGATATCATCCAATCCAATCAGATGAGATCCCCTCTGAAATCCACATAGGTGGCACCTAAACTAGTTAAACCCAATCTATTTGGCGCCATGGTGTTTAAACCTATCAAAACACCCTAGAGTCCCATCTGTATGGGACTTCATCTCTTATCCACATGGGGTGCACACCTAGGGTGGCATGCGCCCTCTCTCTTGCATCATTTACTAGGGGGACAAGAGCCCTAGATACTCTCCTATAGGTGCATGACACATGGCCCCATGTCCAGGTCTCTAGGGTCAATAGTTGACCTATGTCCAAAAATAGGAATTAGTAGGTGATAGGAATTAACAGGTGTTGTCTTAAATCCATCTAATAAATTAAGATAACCTTTTTCTAATCTGGACTAGCTTCAGTCAGACTAAGATAAGGTTCTTGAGTGAGCCCAAATAAATTTGGCTTAGTCAAGACGAACCTAAGTGATTATAAAAAGGAGAATGTTAGGCTCAATCGTGTGCTAGCACGATTTTCTTGAATCTAATCAAATCTAATCCAAATCAATTGAACTTAGTTAGTCCAATTGATGACATCTAGACCCAAACCCTTATTTGTATGATCTAGCTAGGATCAGTTTCGTATGGTAATAAGACATGTCACGATCTCTATCATCGACATCATCAAAATACCTTTCAATGGATCAGAACTTTTATGATTCATATAATTAGAATGATCGATCATCTAAATTATTCTAATTGCTTTCAAAATCCATCAGTGATATCTAGTAGTATATGGTGGTAACCCATCAGAACTGAAAGCGAACCTCTTGGTGCAACTACTTGTGTGATTGGATTCTTTTATCTTGAGCCCTGACTAGATTAGGGTTAAGGTGAACTCGTCAAATCCAATATCAATTATATGAATTAATCATTCAATTTGAGATCTTAATAGAAACTCTTTCTATCATATTCACACTGCCATGGCCATGGACTTATGGACTCAATCTCATGATTATCATAGGGCTACCGTCATCTACCAAGGTAGATAGATCCCCTAATGGTGTAATTCAATTCCTACAATGATATGCTATGGCCAACATACACCTCACGGTTCTAAATGGCTAGGAGATCGAGTTATGGTATAATCAAACTATAACACCCTCAAGGTGAACTGTCAATGCACCTCAGGTCAAAAAATCAGACATATGACTGCAGCATCGAGTCAGTCATCAACGAGAAGGTAGACTTTCTTATGACTACTCGAGGTGGTCACGCTCAATGTCCTCATTCTCAAATGAGTACCTATACTCTGGCTTTGGTGTCTTCACACCTTAGACTCAAGACACTGAAAGAAAATCCTGATTTCCTGGGTCAGGTTCATTCAAATCTGATTGGATCAAGAGACATATTTTAAAAATTTTCTCTAAGATCCTAATCAGATCTGACATTTCTCAGATCTAATTTTATAATTTGATAAATAAAAAAATTAAATTAAATTAAATCTAAATTAATTTTACCTTGATATGGGTAATTTGATTATCCGTTGATGATCTTGCTGATTGCCTGAGGTTCTGGATCTTGCCACGTAAGTGCCTGGCCTCTATCGGTATCCACTCAAGCTGGATCTGAAGATCTTATTCTTTATCATATCTCTAAAAATTAGATCAGGATCTAATTTGAAGGATCTTCGAAACTCCTTTCGAAGATCTGCTGTCGTCTCTGCAGCAATGCTGCCTTCTTCCTTTCTCGTCAGCCTTTTCTTGCCTGAATCACACTAATCTGAAAGCCCAACTTCCTTGAGCATGGAGAGGAGAGAGAAGATCAAAAAGGTTGTATGGAGGAGAGAGAGGGGCATCTTTGGAGCATGGTTAAGAAAAGTTCTATGAAAGTTGGGCGCAGATAGGTCTTTATATAGATCCTACTGCGCCATGCAGTGCCACATCACCCCAGCCAATCACGTTGCTTCATTCAATTAGATCTAAATCTGATTGGTGGGATGACATCACCTGATCCAATCAAATGAGAGACCCACAGATTCATCCTAAGGTGGTGTTTAAGACTGGTCAAAGTCTATAGGTGAGGGTCACCTAGTTTGAATCCAAGAAGCAACTTGGAGTCCCATCCGTATGGGACTCCAGGCATCCCTATCCATGGGTGCACGCCATCCTAGGCCTGCACCCCTTTCTTTCCAATTTCTAGGGAGGGGAAAAGCTCCTATCTGCTCTCCAATAAGTGCATGACATATGGGCAAATGTCTAAGGGTCAAAGGTCAATGTTTGACCAAAGTCAAAGGATAAGAATTAGTAGGTGATGAAAAATAGCAGGTGTTGTCTTAAATTTATCTCATAAATTAAGACAACCCTTTTCTGACCTGGATAAGCTCTAGTTAGATTAGGTAAAGGTACCTGAGTGAGCATAAACTCATTTGGCTCAGTTGAGATAACTTTTAATGATAGAAAAAGGAGAATGTTAGGTTCAATCGTGTGCTAGCACGATTTCTTTAAACCTAATTGAATCTAATTCAAATCAATTGAACTGGGTTAGTCCAATTGATGATATCTAGATCCAAATTCTTATTTGTATGACCCAGTTAGGTTTAGTTCTATATGGTAATGGGATATGTCGTGATCCCTATCATCAACATCATCAAAATTTCTTTCGATGGATCAAAACTCTTCTGATTCAGACAACTAGAATGATCGATCATCTAAATCATTCAAATTGCTCCCAAAATCCACCAGTGACACCTAGCAGTATATGGTGGCAACCCATCAAAACTTAAAACGAACCTCTTGGTATAGCTACTTGTGTGATTAAGTTCTTCTATCTTGAGCCCCGATCAAATTAGGGTTAAGGTGAATTCGTCAAACCCTAATTTCTATCATATGATTTAATCATTCGATTCAAGTCCGATGTGAAGACCTTAATAGAAACTCTTTCTATTATTTCACTCTCTGCCATGGCCATGGGCTTATGAACTTGATTCTCATGATCATCATAGGGCTGCTCCTCATCCCCCGAGATAGATAGATTCCATCTTGGTGCAATCCAATTCCTACAATGAACATGCTATAGCCAACATACACCTCAAGATTCTGAATGACTAGGAGATCGAGTCATGGTGTAGTCAAACTATAACACCCTTAAGGTGAACTGTCGATACACCTCAGGTCAAAGAACCAGACATACCACTGCAGCTTTGAGTCAGTCATCGATGAGAAGGTAGAGTTTCTTATGACTACTCGAGGTGGTCACGCTCAGTACCCTCATTCTCTAACGAGTACCTATACTCTCGCTACAGTGTCTCTACACCATAGACTCAAAACTCATCTACTATAAAGAAGCGATTATACACTAACCTTCTTGATCAATCACCATCCTCATGATGATCCTACGGTCAGGATCATTTTACGAGTTAATAATGAAAATTCTTGTTTTAAATTTTCAACTCTTGAAAATAAGAATTATCATTACCATTAACTCAAGGGATGTATCACAGACACTAAATACACATATGTGATAGAAAATAACCCATTTTATTATTTATAGTCAAAATTATAATTTTGCCCCTAGAAGTGTATTACAAGTGTCAGTCAATTCTGGCTTCTAGGGCACACATATCTAACAGACACATCTATCCTAAGAAAGCGATCATATACCAACCTTCCAAATCGATCACCATCCTCATGATGATCCTATGGTCGGCAGCAGTTTATAAGTTAGTTATGAAAATTCATGTCTTAAATTTTCAACTCTTGAAAATATGAATTATCATTACCATTAACTCAAACGATGTATCACAAACACTTTAAAAACACACTGTAATAGAAAATAACTCTTTTATTAATTTATAATCAAAATTATAAAATTATTCTTGGAAGTGTATTACAAGTGTTAGCCAATCTAGCTTCTAGGGCATGCATCTAACAATGCCATTATCCTTGAGATAATCCAAAAATTCTCGACTAAGGTATTCACCACTTCAATCGGATCGAAGAACCTTAATGGTCTTTCTGATTTGCTCTTTTATTTCATGTCTGAATTACTTGAACTTTTCAAAGGCTTCAGACTCGTGTCACATCAGGTACACATATCCATACTGAGATAGATCATCAATAAAGATAATTATTGGGGATAAATTCATGCCTGTCGAAGTTCGGCTAAGACTCTGACTCTTGATCAGTTTCATCCAATTGCAACTATGACAACTGAACCTTAATCCATGGGAGTATTCGGACTTTGAATCATTCTGAGATGGCCGACCTTTGACACTACAGTTAGATAATCCGATTGGCTGGGAAGACCAATTTTGGATTCAGCGGGGCATTGCAGATTCCTTCTCCAAACAAACTCGAATAGTTAATGCTTCTGCCCCATAGAATCGACTAAATCCCCGACTCCTGCGCTTCCCGTTCGGCCAATTTTCTTCTGTGGAACTTCTTCAATAGTCAAACTTCTTTCAAACTGCCCCCAGACGAACTTCAGTACTTCATCAATATTCGCTAGTGAGCAACCTTAGGAATGGCCAAACCTCAAAGGAACAACAGAGGCGTCAATGTTTCAGTTGCACTTGCCTGTTGCAACCATCGATCAATACTTGATCCAGGCAGATCCCTCACAGTCGAACTCCTTTCGATTGGACATCTTTCGGGCCTCTTCACCGATTGAACCCCTGCCGAACTTCTCTTCCAGTCGAATTTCTTCTAGCCATCTAAAAGGACCACAGCATACACCTTCAACATAACAAATAAAAGCCAATGCATGGTTAATCTTGGCAACCTCTAAACTCCTCCGAAACAACAATATTCAAGAGCTCTTCATCTCCTGTAACCGCCCCGTCCGAACTATAGTTGTTAGGTCTACAATAGACTAGCACGTCACGATAATGGACACCATCCTCCATAAGAAACCCCATATGGCCCCAAACAGCCCACTACCAAGTGATTGTGGTGATCACTATCAGTTTGTTACAGGCTCTGGGGCTATAAAAGGGACCCTCTAGATACATTTTCTTCAAACTCTCTTCTTCTTTTCAAAACTTTGCAACTTTTTTGATTGAGCACTCCATTTCTATTGGCCAAAAGAGCTGACTTGATCGTCGGAGGGTCTTGTCGGAGACACCACCTCGAGCTCTAAATGAGACTTATTTTACAAGTCACCGATGGCGATCTCGTCTTCTCTGACTCTAGCACTTCTTCAACGACAATTAGATTTTGCACCAACAAGATTGGCGCTAGAAGAAGGGCCCCATCTCTATCTTTTGAGGTTTTCTTATTCTTAAAAGAGTGCTCAGTAGAGATCACTACTTCTCCTTCAAAGTATTCCTTTTCGAAAAAGATGCCTCCCAAGAGAGCTTTAATCCGATGGTCAACGATCTCTGCGGTCAGATCTCATTCAGATCTGCTCGTCCCTGTTTCATCCCCAACAACACAAGCTCCACCTACAGCAATGGTGGATGCGGAGCAATTCAACCTGCTAGTCCAATAGGTTCGCAGCTTATGAAAGCAGTACAGGCCATGCGACGACAGTAGCCTCCGACGCTAATTCGATCGAAGCAAGCTTCTCCAGAGCCCCATGATCCGGTCTAAGGACAACCGAGAGCCCTTGCTCTGATCATGACTCTACCCCTGGAGGGACTTTGCCCCTATTCAGTCAGAAGACCTTGGAGACCCACGATCGAGAGGATCTCTTGGACCAAAAATTGTAAGAGATGAATTGATGGATCGAGAAACTCCACCATGCTCCTCTCTCTTACGATAATGATATCTATACTGATCCTCCTTTCTCTCACCGCATCATGCAGAAACCTATCCCACCAAACTTCAAATTTTCTTAATTCGAGAGCTACAATAGGACTATCGATCCAGTCGACCACTTGGAAGCCTTTCAGATGATGAAGCTGCTCCATGGCACACTAGACGCCAGTCTCTACCGAGCCTTTCCATCCACTTTGAAGGAAGCAGCCAGAAATTGGTATTCGGCCCTTAAGCCAGATACCATCTTTTGCTTTGATCAAATGAGCCACCAATTCGTGGCTTATTTCATCAGTAGCCAATGCTCCTGTCAAGATTCTGACTCCCTCATGAACATCAAGTAGCCAAAGGGATAATCCATCCAAGCTTATGTCAATCGCTTCAATGTAGCTGCCCTAGAAGTCTAGAATCTGGATCAATCTATCGCTATGGCCGCACTAAAAGATGGTCTTCAAAAGAACAACCTACTGTTCTCCCTAGAGAAGAAGTACCCCAGAAATTTTGCTGATATGTTAGCTCAGACTGAAGGCTATGCCCGAGTAGAAGAGGCCTTCAAGGCCAAGGATAATGAAGCTATAGAAGAATGACGAATGGACGAGCCAAATAGGCCCGCATCTGAAGAAAAGTCAAATGAGGTTCGGCCGTGCTCCCGAACTCCCCCTGAGTGCAAGTGAGCCCGAACCCCTACCCAGGCTTGAAGGTAGGGAAGCCTCGACAGAAGGGCGTAGTGGGGCTCTCCCTCCGAAGGTTTCACAACTATGCCCCCCTCAATGCTCTGAAAACATAAGTACTGATGGAGATCATGGAGCAACTGCCTAAACTGAAAAGGATGCGCTCTCACCCCGGCAACCACAATCCTAATAAGTACTACCTCTATCATCATGACCATGATCACGATATAGAAAAATGTATCCAGCTTTAAAACGAGATCGAGGAGCTCATCAGGTGAGGTAGGCTCGGTCAATTCCTACAGCATTGGCCCAAAGGAAGAGAGGATCGTCCAAGGGCACTGCCACAACCTAAGCCATCGAGAGGGAAGGAGTGGTAGGCAAATCGGCCACCCCTCGGCATCATCAACACCATCTCTGGAAGACCTCAGCGAGGGGAGGCTAGCGGACCAGCAGAGTCCGAGAAGAGGTAGAGAACTGAGGAGCCCATCACTTTCACCAATGAGGATGCCCAGAGAGTTCAGTTTTTGCATAACGATGCATTATAATTACTTTAAATATCGCAAACTATGATGTATGCCGCATTCTTGTTCATAATAGAAGTTCGACAGATGTCTTCTTTTATGATGCTTTCTCCAAAATTTCTATACCTGATGGTCGATTGGGGCCAAAAAACTCTTTGTTAGTGTGCTTTACCAGTGATGCGGTATCAGTTGAGGGCATAATAACTTTGATTGTGGCTGTAGGATAATATCCAAGGTAGTCCAGGGCATAGGTGGATTTCCTAGTAGTGAAAGCCCCATCGGCTTATAATGTGATCATCAGTCGATCTGGTCTAAACGCGCTTCGAGCAGTAGTGTCAACATATTATTTGAAGGTGAAGTTTCCAACAAGCTATGGGATCAGAGAGATCAAAGGAGACCAGACCTTGGCGAGGTACTATTACTCCATGGCCCTACAGAAAAACATCCAGCCCAACCTTTGTCTTGTTGATGGACTGGATGTCCACAACGACCTTATAAAGGAGCGAGGAGAGCCTATGGAAAACCTCATTTTCATCCCATTAAATGATGGAAATGAGGAGCACAATGTGCAGATCGATTCCAACTTAGGGGATGAGGTCCGAGAGCAACTCATTACCTTTCTTCGGAGAAATGCGGATGTCTTCGCTTGGGTCCCAATAGATATACTGGGGATTGATAATGAGGTCATGGAACATTGGCTGGCTGCTGATCCTAAGTGTCGACCAATAAAAGAGAAGATGTGTAGCCATGCTCTGGAGAGATAGAAAGTGATTGCAGAAGAAGTTGACAAGCCCCTCAAGGCTGGATTTATCTAAAAAGTTAACTACCCGAGCTGGATCTCAAACATGGTGCTCGTCAAAAAGATGAATGGTAAGTGGAGGATGTGTATAGACTTCAAAAGACTGAACAAAGCTTGCCCAAAAGACAGCTACCCCTGCCCAGGATTGATCAACTGATGGATGCAATCTCGGGCCACGAGCTCCTCACCTTCATGGATGCCTTTCTCGACTATAACCAAATCTGGATGGCGCTAGAGGATGAAGAGAAAATCACTTTTGTTACTAACCATGATCTTTACTTTTACAGGGTTATGCCTTTCGGACTCAAGAATGCAGGGGCAACATACTAGCGCCTGGTCAATAAAATCTTCAGAGAGCATATCGATCGAAATATGAAGGTGTAGGTGGATGACATTCTCGTCAAGAGCTGAGCATCAATAAATCACATCATCAACCTTAAAGAGACCTTCAGTGCACTTAAAAAGTATAAGATGAAGCTGAACCCAATCAAGTGCGCCTTCGGTGTGACCTCGAAAAAGTTTTTGGAATTTATGGTGTCGAGGCACGAAATTGAGGTAAATTCAGAGAAATTTGGGCTATTCAGGAGATGACCACTCCAAAAATGATTATAGAAGTTCAACGCCTGACTAGAAAAGTGGCATCCCTAAGTTGCTTCATCTCAAGATCGACTGAATGATATATGCCCTTCTTTCAAGTTCTTAAGCAGCCAAAAAGCTTTTGCTGGATGATGAAATGCCAGCAGGCATTCGAGGAGCTTAAAAACTACCTCGGCTCACCCCCACTACTGGCAAAACCTGAACCCAAAGAAGAATTATTTCTATACCTAGTAGTCTCCCCAGCAGTCCTGGCAGCAGTCTTGGTCAAGGAGGAAATGAAAGTACAGCGACCGGTCTACTACATAAGCCAAGTCTTGAGGGATGCAAAGATCAGGTACTCTAAGTTAGAAAAATTAACTTACTCTCTTCTAATTACTATCAGGAGACTTCAACCTTACTTTCAGGGGCACACCATAACTGTCCTTATGAATCAATCAATTAAAATAGTTCTTCATCGAACGGATGCATCCGAAAGAATCATAAAATGGGCAATCGAGCTTACAGAATTTGACATCAACTACCAACCTCAGTCGTCGATCAAAGTCCAGATATTAGTAGATTTTATAGTGGAATGCACCATTTTAGATGAAGCCAAGCTTGAGCAAAATGATATCGGCATCCTGTGGTTGCAACAAGCCCCCCCGAAGAGAGTGCCGACCTTCTTGAAGGTTTTTTGGCCCTGTATGTGGATGGTTCATCCAACGCTGCTAAAGTAGGCATGGGGTTGATCTTGGTTAACCCCGAGGGAGTCATCGCCGAATATGCGCTATGCTTTGATTTTTCTGCAACTAATAATAGGGCCGAATATGAAGCTTTAATCATTGGGCTGAAAATAGCAAAAGAGTTAGAGGCAGATTGGCTTCAAGTTTTTAGTGATTTTCAGCTGATGGTCGGACAGGTTAGTGGTAGCTATGAAGCCCAGGAGGAAAGCATGATGAAATATCTTGAGAAAATAAAGAACTTGACTTCGGTCTTCAATAATTTTAGCATTCAACAAATTTTGAGGGTAGAAAATACGAGAGCCGACCTTCTCTCTAAATTGGCCACTTTAGCCCCGACCAAACTACCCAAAGAAGTATTTTTTTTAAATTCTAAATTGCCCAAGCTCAGAGGAGTTGCAGCCCATTATGCAGGTTGAGCACGAGCTAAGTTGGATCGACCCGCTAGTTGCCTACCTCAAAGATGGAGTTCTTCCTCATGATCCAAAAGAAGCTCGAAAAAATAGGAATCAAGCTTTTCGATATGTTCTGTTTGAAAGCAAGCTGTATAAAAGGTCATATTCTCTACTGCCCTTGAAATGTCTCCGACCTTCAGAGGCTGACTTCACATTATGGGAAGTGCATGAGAGAATTTATGAAAGTCACGTAGGAGCCAGATCCCTATCACAAAGATTGCTTCAGTAGGGGTACTATTGGCCGACCTTATACCACGATCCTATAGAGTATGTCAAGAAATGTGAATGCTATCAGAAAAATGCAAACATACAAAGATAGCCAGCCTTTAAGCTTACTCCACTAAGCACACCTTGGCCATTCGTGCAATGGAGAATGGATATACTTGGCTCCTTTCCAATGACATCCGGACAACGAAAGTTCCTCCTGATTGCGATCGACTACTTTACCAAATGGGTCGATGCCAAACCATTAGCAAAAATTACTAAGACCAAGAAATAGAATTTCATCTGAAAGTTAATCGTCTACTAGTTTGGTCTATCCTAAACTCTCATAATGGATAACGGGCAATAGTTCACTAGGATGAGGTTCATTGAGTTCTGCGAAGATCTAAACATCTCCCATCACTTCACGTCAGTGGACCATCCGCACACAAATGGTGAAGCAGAGGTGACTAACAAAATTTTACTATAGGACACAAGGCAAGGCTTGAAAGAGCAAGAGAAACTTGGAGGATGAACTCTACCACATCCTTTGGGCATATCGAACTATTCAAAGGCTACCGACTGGAGAAACACCGTTTGTCTTGGCCTTTGGAGCAGAGGTTGTCATCCCAATCGAGCTTAAACTTCTATCAGCATGGATCGTGGCCTTCAATGAGTAGCATAAATCATAAGATCTCAGAGTCAACCTCGATCTACTAGAAGAAAAAGAGAAAAAGTTCAAGTTCAGATGGCAACCTACAAATGAAGAGTAGCCAGATACTATAATTCCAAAGTAAAAAGCAAAGCATTCAGGATGGGAGACTTGGTGCTCCGACGAGCATCCATTTCGTAACCTCAGAATCAATAAAAACTCATCCTAGATTGGAAAGGTCCATATAAAGTAAAGGAGATCATCCGGTCTGAAACTTATTACTTGAAGGAGCTTAGAGGAGCAATGCTCTCGTGGCCTTAAAATTTAGAAAATCTAAGAATGTACTACTAATAACTTCAATAAAACTTTTTCATTTTAACATCATTACTTCTTGATTCAAAAATTATGTGATGACAAATAACTCTCCGAAGCAACCAAAAGTGGCCCATTGGGAATAGGAGGAGAATCTCATCCTAACGTGAGCAAAGTCGAAGACCTCATTGAACTAAGATGAGATGAGGGGAGAGGTCCTACCAACGGCCCTAATGTGCCCCTACAGTCCATTGGAAATAGGAAGAGAACCTCATCCTAACATGAGCAAAGTTGAAGACCTCGTTGAACTAAGATGAGATGAGGGAAGAGGCCCTCCCAATGGTCCTAATGTACCCCTACAGCCCATTGGGAATAGGAGGAGAACCTCCTCCTAACATGAGCAAAGTCGAAGGCCTCGTTGAACTAAGATGAGATGAGGAGAGAGGCCCTACCAATGGCCCTAATGTATCCCTACTATCCGTTAGGAATAGAAGGAGAACCTCATCCTAACGTGAGCAAAATTGAAGGCCCCGTTAAATTAAGATGAGATGAAGGAAGAAATCCCGCCGATGGATCCAACGAACCTATATGATCATGCAAAGGGTGGAGGGCCTAAACCTTGCTAATCTAAAACAAGAAAAAGGCCAAGGCCCAACTAACGACCGTCGTACACATCCCGCTATGGCCATGCCAAACGCGAAAGGTAAAAACCCATCTTGATCCATGAAACAGACCTCTATCCCAACATCCATGACAAGCATCTCATTAGAAGCAAAGTAAAAGAAAAATGAGGCACCCAAAATCACGTCTACAAGAGATGACAGCAAAAATAAAAAAGAAAAAAAAGAGGTACCATTTTGTTATGGAGTTGTGTTCATTACAAATAAAAGTCAATAAGATCGATTACACAAGTGGGCGCACCACAAGTAAAATGAAGGTCGGCAAGGACCAACTATGTGAAAAAATAAACGTATTACAGACAGAATGAAGATCGATGAAACTGATTACATAAAAAAAATGAAGAAAGGAGACGAAGTCCTAAGGCGATCTAGACTCTTTGGACTTCGAGCTATCAGCTCCGACCATCAACAAAGCTTCCTTCAGTCTAAAGATTTCCTCCTTGAACTCTTTCTTCTTATATAAACCTTTGATATATATCCTATTGGTGTACTCAATTTTGGCCATGAGCTCTCGCTACTGCTTCTTCAAGACTTTAGATTTAGCTTCAGCATCCTTGATGGCTCGATGCTCATAGGTCAATTGGAGCTTCAGCTATTGAACTTTAGTTTTCTCCACTCCAATGGCCTCCGAGAGCTCACCGACGGTCCTCCTCAAGAAGGCGAGCTTCTCAGATTCATCACCTGATCTAAAATACTGGATGCTATAAAACTTCCTCTAAAAATAGGTCGCCTCATCCCTGGTAGCCTTCAACTCACCCTCAAGCCTGGACATCTTTCCTGCCCAGGCCGTCCGGTAACTATTATGCCGATCCTCAGTATCCTGCAATTGCTTCTGAAGCTGGGAGAATTTTTTTGACCAATCCCAATTGTACCATGCTTCATTGATGGACCACGGTGAGCTCCCTTTTAAGAGATGGATCTTTTCTTTTGACTTCTTAAGATTAACTTCAAGAAAGCCGATCTTCGCTGTCAGTACCCAAGACCTGTCACTCGCGTTCTTTTGGAGTTCGGCAAGCTCCTTCTCAAAATTTTCTTTTCGGATGCTGAAGCTCGTGAAATCCTTCATGTGTAAGCTTCGGAGGTGAGTAACTTCTTTAGTCGCCTCCTAAGCATTCTTTCGAGAGGTCTGAAGGTCGGCCTCAACCTTTTTCAACTTTTTGCTTAAATGGTAGACTTTCTTCTTCAAACCCTTTATCAAAGGCTTGAAAGAAACTTCCTGAGGTAAGGGGTCGGCGTTAATTGGAGAAAGGGGGTCGTGACCCGGGCTATTGGAGGCGTTCTAAATTTCATGCAGTGCAGAGTGTAAAGAAAAAGAGAGATTTATTTTCATTGCTTCAAATATTTTTGGTACATCAAAAAAAAAGAAGAAAAGTATATAAATATCAAAATTTAGACCTCGGATGGCTCACCCACTAGAAAGGTCGGGACACTCTTAGCCACCTCTGGCTCTCGAGCAGGCCCAGATGCTGCACTCATAGGTTCTGGAAGCTCCGAAGTGGCTTCAACGGCATGGACAGCGAGGGCAACCTCGGCATCAGTGCATGAAGGGCCAACTCTATTCTCTAACTCCTCTATAAGGAGGTCCAAATCGATGTTGGGGAAGTTTTCGGTGACCCACCCCAAGCAGATCTAAAATCTTTTCAAGAAAGATTCCTGGGCGAAGTCTATTTTGATGTCCTCCATATCCTTGGAGGACTTGAAGTCTTGCACGGCCCTCTCTATAGCGGCGTTAACCTCCTCCTGTGCCTTCCTTCTTTCCTCCTTCTTTAGGGCTAACTCAGCCCTCAGCTTCGCCATCTCTTCCTACTCCTCCCTCAACTCCTTCTAAAGGCGTTCGACTTCAGACGAGTGGATTTTCGAGGCTACCATCAGAGCATCGACCTTGGCCTAGGCCTTCTCGACTTCTGCGCGGGCTTTCTCAAGGACCCTAAAAGCTTTGGCCCATCTCTGGTTTGCCACCTCGGAGTGAGCAAAAAGATAGTGTCCCAACTGCAGAACAAAAAGTGAGTCAGAATTCTAGAAGATCCTAACTTTAAAGCCCAAAGGGTATGAAATCAAAATCAAAAGAAGCCACTTACCTCTAGGAAGGCAATGAAGGACTCGTCAAACCTCTCAACATCGTCCTTCTGGTGCATTCTCTCTACAATGTGGGGAAGGACGCTCCCCTCCATTAGTGCCTAGATGACCTCTCGATCGTCCAGGGAACCTTACTCTTGGCTAAGATCCTCTTTCTTAGAGCTCTTAACCTTCCATCGGACTTTCTTGCCGATGGCCTTCTTCTTCCTCCTCTCCACAACTTCCTCTTGCTGAACAGGAGTAGAAGGGGCGGCCTCATCAGACAAGACCAGGCTGGGCATGGTAACAATGGGCTTGAGGGCCGGCACGGCCCAAATCGGCATGGCCTAGCTCTACTCTCCAGTACGAGCCTTCTTCTATGGTTCACTGGAAGGACCGCCCTTCCTCTTGAGGATCTTGATTTCCTTCGCCAGGCAGTTCCATTTCTTTAGAGTCATTTTTGCAAAGAAGATAAAGTTAGAAGGTCAAAAGAAAGAATACCATCCAACTGACTGAATATGAAGAACTACCTATTGGGTTAGGAGAACTGAGACCGAAATTGAACAAGATCTACTCATCCAGAAGTTTGGGGATCGGTGGAGCATTAAAGTACTTCAACTTATCGACCAAACTCCGATCCTCGCTTTCTAGCTCGGGGGCTTGGCGGATCGATTCTCTTATCTCGCCCCACGAAGGAAACCCTAACCCTAAGGAGGGATGGCAGACGAAAAAGAATTTCTCCTTCCAGCCATGAACAGAGGAAGGAGCACCTTTAAGCAGTCCCTTCTTACTAAATTGTGGAGATACATACCACCAGTCCATGGTGGTTGGATGGCATTTGAAGGTGAAGAAATTGTAGAATAAGAAAATGGTAGGTCAGATGCCCACCATGGTATACAGAGAGAGAAATTCTATGATGAATCTAAAAAAATTCAGCACCATAGCAGCAAGAGAAATATTGAGAAACCTGAATAGGTTAACTATGAAAGGAGGCAAGGGTAAATCTAAGCCCGACCTGAAGGATTTCGACATACAAACAAGTTTGGTCGGAAGGAGGTGAGCAAACTCGATCGTCGGGCCTAGAAAGTTTGAGCTCGTATTTAGAAGGAATCCCAAACTGAATCCTGGCTAGGAAAAGATCATCGGATCGAAGTCTATAGGGAATGGTTGCAGGCACAAAACGATGGACCGACTCCAAGGGTTCGACCTCCTCAGGAGGCGGGTTCATCAAGGTTAAAGTGGTCGGGCTCCCAGAACAAGTTGACCAAGATCCCTCGCTAGACATTTGGATCAAAGCAAAATTGAGGAATTACTCAAAAATCAAAAAAAAAAAATAAGATGTACAAACTTTGACAAAAATAAAAAGAGCGAGAAAGTAAAGAGTGTGGAAATAATCCAAAAAATTGTCAGAGGGCTGACCTAGATCAGCTGGGAAGAACAAGAAGTTGATGAATGTAACGAAAATTGAATGGGGTGCGCCTGGAACCAAGAAAAATAGAGGAAGAAGCTTGGACCCTCACTTGGGATGGAGAGGGGAACCAGACGAAGGAGCTGAGGATTTTAGAAGAAGTAAAAGGCTCGGAGGAGGAGGACGGGTTTAAATAACCCTTGAAATTCCAAGATGGTTATGATTGTAGACTTCCCCCAGCCGATCTCTGATCAATGCGTATCCCACTCATTGTGGCAGAAAACTTCCAACGGATAGATCCTTAATAGCATGGTACTTCGAGTAGACTTCTGACGAAAAATTCAGAAAATGTCTTTTCGGATCACCCCGCATTTACGAAGCTTCCACGCCAGCCCGATAAAAGCTAAAATTTCCCATCCAACCCAGATGCAGGAAATCCAACAAGATTGAAAAATCCTTCAAACTTCGCTAGTCTTCATTTTACTCCCATCCTTCGAACTCAGGAGTAGGGAAACTAGTATTGGAGATAAATCCGCACCTGCGGAAGTTCGACTAAAACTCTGACTCTTGATTAGTTTCATTCGATTGCAACTATGACAACTGAACCTCAAACTATGGGAGTATTCAAACTTTGAATCATTCTAAGATGGCCGACCTTCAACATTGCAGTCAAATAATCCAATTGGCTGGGAAGACCAATTTTGGAATGTTGCAGATTTCTTCTCTAGATGAACTCAAATAGTTAATGCTTTTATCCCATAGAACTAGCTAAATCTCCAACTCCTGTGCATCCCATTCGATTGATCTCCTTCCGCGGAAGTTCTCCAGCAGTCAAACTTCTTTCGAACTACCTCCAAATAAACTTCAGCGCTTTATCATTATTCATCAGTGAGCAATCCTGAGAATGGCCGAACCTCAAAGGAACAATAGAGGCATCAATGTTTCAGTCGCGCTTGCTTGTTGTGGCCATCGGTCAATACTTGATCTAGGCGGATCCCTTGCAACCAGACTCCTTTCGGTTGGATGTCTTCTGAGCCTCTTCGTCGGTTGAACCCCTGATAAACTTCTCTTCCAACCAAATTCCTTTCAGTCGTCTGAAAGGACCATGGTGTACACCTTCAACATAACAAATAAAAGCCAATGCACGATCAATCTTGAGAACCTCCGAACTCCTCCAAAATAACAACGTCCAAGAGCCCTTCATCGCCTGCAACCATTCTGTTCGAACTATAGTTGTTAGATCTACAACAGACTAGCATGTCACGACAATGGACACCATCCTCCATAACAAATCCCAGGTGGTACCAAATGGCCCATTACCAAGCAATTGCAAATATCACTATCAGTTTGTTACAAGCTCCAGAACTATAAAAGGGATCCTCTAGATATGTTTTCTTCAGACTCTCTTCTTCTTTCTAAAATTCTGCAACTTTCTTGACTGAGCACTCCATTTTTGTTGGCCGAAAGAGCTGACTTGATCATCGGAGGGTCTTACCGGAGCCACCACCCCAGGCTCTAGATGAGACTTATTTTGTAGGTCACCGACGGTGACCTCGTCTTCTTCGACTCTAGCACTTCTCCGGTGACAACCAGATTTTGTACCAACAGTAATGAAGTAGAAAAAATTACCCCTAGCTGGCATATCAAATAGGCCGCACACATCTATATATACCAAGGCAAGTAGGTTTGTGGTCATTTCTCCATGTCCTACAAAAGGAAGCTTGGCCATTTTGCCTTGAAGGCATGATTCATAAATCAGATATGACTCGAAAGTCAATGGACCTATTAGTCTGAATTTTTTTAATTTGTTAATCCTATCTTCAGCTATATGACCTAGCCTTAAAAGCCATAGATATCTTTTGTTAATACTATCCCTAGGTTATTTTATTCCTATGGCATTCACGTTTTGCTCGATATTAAAAATAGAAATATTAATATGTAACTGGTAGAGATCATTAATTAAGAAACCACTTGCAATTTTATTTCTTTCATAAAAAATTATACAGTGGTCCTTAAAGAATCTAATTACATAGTTTTCTTATGCTAAACATGAAATAAAAATCAAATTTCTACTTGTAGCAGGCACAAAGTAACAGTCTCTATGAACTAAAACTAATCCAGTTGGTAGTCAAAGAGGATAGATTTTTATGGCCACAGCAGTAACTCTTACTCTATTTTTGACATATAGGATTATCTCACCGTCTCTCAGCCTCTTGCTATCCTCAAGATCCTACATAGAAGTGCACAATAAGCACTAGAACTAGAGTTAAGCATCCAACTAGATGTAGAAGAAATCATTAGGTTAGTCTCAATGATGAGCATACCTTTAGAAGGACCTGCCTTCTTTTTATTCTTCAGGCTAGCTGGGTACGCAGGGCAGTTCTACTTCTAATGACCATCGAAGTTGCAGTGGAAACACTTTTTCTTCTCCATGGCCTTCTTCTTTGGTTCACCCTTCTTTTTCTTTCCTTCTATCTTCTGCTTCTTCATAGACATCTTCTTCTTACCGAAAGACTTTCCCTTGGTAGAAGTCCTCCATAGATAGAGCTGAGCCCTTTGAACCTTTCATAGTCTGCTCACCTATAACCAGCATGTTCATTAACTTAGCCAAGGTGCACTGGAGTTTATTCATATGAAAGTTCATGATAAACTGCCTATACGAATCAGACAAGGACTGCAAGATTACATCAATCTGCAAGTCCTTGTCCATGATAACTTCAAGCTTCTCAAGCTCTTCCAAATTCTTGATCATCACCAAGCAATGATCTTGGACCGACTGCCCATCATGCATCTACATCTTAAAAAGTCTTCTAAAGACTTGATAATGCATTGCATGACTCTGTTCACCAAATAACTCTAGAGATGAGCCAACATTTGGCACGTAGTCCTTATGTCTTCATGTTGGCACTGTAAGTCATCTAACATGAAGCCCAACATGTAGCACCTAACCTTATTATCATCATCTAACCACTTCTCATGAGACGCTCTCTATTTAGCGATCGAATAGGCTAGTAGGATGGGAATCTCCTAGTCCAATATATAGGATAGCTTCTTGGAACTCAAAACTATTTCAAAGTTTCTAAGCCAATCCTTGGAATTGGGTTCGATCAGTCTATGGGTGTCTAGGATACGGGCTAGGAGGTTTGATGCAAATATTTTCCTGCAGAGAGTCAAAGTTTCTAGTTAGATTTATAATTTGACTCAATCAATTTGTTTAGAAATTTTATTTTTGAATAAATTAGGCTCGTACTATTTTCTCGAATCCCTATACTCTTATTAAAAAATATATCCCAAAGCCAATCATCTGTCTATTGATGGTTGAACTATATTGTAATTGTAATTGATTTATTAATGAATAAAATAATTCTTTTAGCATTTTCATGATAAAATTTTTATTTTCTAGCAAACTTCATTATTATGATGAAGTCCTTAGGACTATTTAGGTTTGATAAAGAGAGAATTTATTGATTAGTTTTTAAAATAGTTCATGACCAAATGATAAGCTGTTAATAAGGATGACAGCATCTATCGAGCATAGGTCCCTGTGTGCCATATAGGTTGGTTGTCCTCTTAACCATAGAGTGTGGAGATACTAGTATGGCATACAGATGAGATGTAAGGATACATCATCATTGAACATGACCAACTCAAGAGCATTTTACTATCGAGAATGTCTTTGATGGGATATAGGTATAAGTGTCCCTTAGACCTAAGATCACCTCAGTGGCTTGCAAGCAACTCACTATGCTTTGGTACCAGACTAACTAAATTTTTAATTCAGTAATGAAAGACTTTTGAGTATAGTCAAGTACTTGCAAAGTCAGTGTGTGATCAAGATGGGATTGACCACTCCAAGAGTTGGAGAAGAATGTATCATTGTATTTCAATATAGCAAAATCTTGGCTAGGGTAATCTATGAGATAGATTTGAAATTTTGAAATACAATATAGATAGCCTAATCAGAGTTGACAGTTGAACTTTGAGGTATTCTATGAGCATTTTGGTTAAGGGGATGAATTATATGAAAACTATATTCACATGAGTTCTAAGGATGTTGTTCTATACATTCAACCTATCTAATCGTCAGGTACTATTGCTAGATGGTCACTTCGATTGGTATGAAAATTTATTTCTATGCTATTAGCTTAGGTTTAGACCTATGGGGTCACATACATTACAGTTCATGATTTGATCGGATGGTTGATCAATGATTAAGAATTATTTTAGAGTTAAACGATCAATACGATTGATATTTAACCTAGTACAAATATTGCAGAAGAATTGATTAGTAATTAAATTACTAATTAGCTTAATTTAGTTAAATTAGAGAACTAAAATTAAATCTAATTAAATATAATTTAATTAAATTTGATTTATACTTGATTGGATTAAGTCCAATTGGTTTATTGGATAAGCTAATTGCAAGGAGGAATTAGTCCTAGTTTAATTAGGACTTAGGTCAACCTAATTTATAATTTGATTAAGAAATTAATTTAAATTTAAATTTAATTTAATTTAATTTAATTAGATTCTTAATTAGGTTAGGACCTAATTTATTTAGGTTGATTTGCTCTTGGTTTAATTTGGTTTGAAAAATCATACTGGACCAAGTTAAAATAGGAATCCTAGTATGACTAGGATTCCCTTCCCTTGCGCCATATGAATCTCCACACCAACCCACGCCCCTTCTTTGGTTTTACATGAATTATTCATGTCCCAAAAGAGTCCCCACGCACCCAAGCTCTTCCCCTTTCTTTCTTACAAGGCAATTAGTTGTGGATCAAGTCAAACAAGATAATTGGTTTAGATTTAAAATTCTATGAGATAGAGTTTTGAGAAACCAAAACTCCTTCCCATGCTTGCTGCCTAATCCCTAATTTTTCTTTGATGTTCTATGGTGGAAAATAAGGATTTTGTATATCGATTTTTGGTGGTCCATGATTGAAAAATGTTAGATGTGTGCCCTAGAAGCTAGATTGGCCGACACTTGTTAAATACTTTCTAGGAGCATTTTTGTAATTTTGATTTAAAATTAATTAAAGAATTATTTATTCTATCACATTATGTATAAAGTGTTTGTGATACATTCATTAAGTTAATAGGTATGATAACACATATTCTCAAGAGTTGAAAATTTAAGGCATGAGCTACCATAATTAACTCATAAACTACTCCCGATCGTAGGATCATCATGAGGATGGTGATCGATCCGGAAGATTGGTATACGATCACTTTCTTAGAATAGATGAGTCTTGAGTCTATGATGTGGAGACACCAAAGCGAGAATATAGATACTTATTGAGAACAAAGGCATTGAGCATGACCACCTCGAGCAGTCATAAAGGAGCCTACCTTCTCATCGATGACTAGCTCGATGCTGCAGTATGTGTCTGGTTATTTGACCTGAGGTGCATCGACAGTTCACCTTAAGGGTATTATAGTTTGACTACACCATAAATCGATCTCCTATCCATTCCAAATCCTGAGGTGTATATTGGCTATAGCATGTTCCTTATAAGAATTAGATTGCATCAAGATGGGATCTATCAACCTCGATAGAGAAGGAGTGGTCCTATGATGATCATGAGATCGAGTATTAAAATCCATAGCCATGGTAGTGTGAAATAATAGAAAGAAGTTTCTATTAGAATTTTACATCGAACTCGAATCGAATGATTCATTCACATGATGGGTGTTGGGTTTGACGAGTTCACCTTAACCCTAATCCCATTAGGACTCATGATAGAAGAACCCAATCACATAGGTAGCTGCACCGAGAGGTTCGCTATTTAGTTTTGATGGGTTGCCACTATATACTACTAAGTGTCACTGATGGATTTTGAGATCAATTAGAATTATCTTGATGATCGATAATTCTAATTGGATGAATCGGAAGAGTTTTGGTCCATTAAAAGGTGTTTTGATGATGTCGTTGATGAAGATCACGATATATCTCATTACCATACTGACCTAAATCTAAATGGGTCACACAAACAAGGATTTGGATCTGCATGTCATCAATTGAGCTAATCTAGTTCGATTGATTTGTATTAGATCCAATTAGGTTCAAGGGAATCATGCTAGCACACGATTGAACCCAATATTCTCCTTCTATCATCTTTCTCATTCATCTTGATTGAGTCAAATTGGATTTGGCTCATTCGAGATCCTTGTATGGCTCTATACTAGTCTGGCTAGAACTTGTCTAGGTCAGAAAAGTCTTGTCCTAATCTGATCTAGGCTTATCCAAATCCATTGGATAAAAATAGGATAAGACCTGCTAATTTCTGAAATTATTTGGACAAGGTTCATCCAGAAACTCTATGGGGATTTATCTTTATCTGATTGGACCTTGTCCTAGCTTGATTAAGATTTATCCTAAATCCCATAAGATGGGAACAAGATAAGGATTGTCTTTACCAGATTAGGGCTTATCCTAAAATCATGAGATGAAATTTGGACAAGCCTCTCCCAAAAATTCTAGATGGATTTTTCTTGATCTGACTGGACCGAGTCCTGGCCTGATCAAGGATTGTTATAACTTGATTAGGACTTGACATAAATTCATTGGATGAAACTTTAAAAGATTTTGTCCAAAATTTCATGAGATGGGAACAAGACAAGGGTCAAATGTTGACCCAATTTGCAGGAAAGAAGAGATATGGCGTGTGCCCCCTAAAATTTATCTGAGGGTGCACATCTATATGGAATTTACATGAGGAAAAGAAGGTCATGCCCCTTATGGAGTGCACCCTTAGTGGATAAGGATAGATTGAGTTGGGATTTATCCATTCAAAGTGTTTGAATGGGTTAAAGAAGTTTGATTTGTTCAAACTTCTAGGAGAGATGTTATCTGCGCCAACTTTCTCTTATCCCAAATTGTTCCATGCCATTTTCTCATTATTTTTATGCGACAAAAATCTAAAAAAGTGGGTGTGGGGAATGGAGAGCATGGGACAGTCCTTCTACATTGGCTTTGATCTTTTCAAAGTCATATGCGAAGGGACTCTTGACTAGTTCTATAAATAGAGCCCTGCGCAAGCTATTGTGCATCATGATTTCTCTATGGCAAAGCCCTACCAAAATCTCCAACTCCACACCTTCCTCATCTGATCCTCTCCCTCTTCTCCATGCCCAAGAGTTGGGCAAAACCTACGAGCAAAGATCAAGTTCCGTTGGTGCAAAGATCAGTAAGAGACGATGGTGTTCGTGAGACGAACGTACAGCCCTCAATGTTTGATTTGAAGACTCTATAGGAAGACATCAGATCTTATCTTTGAAAATCAAATCTAGAAGGAGGACACTTTTAGATCTAACATGAGTGGATACTAGTAGAGGCCGGGCATGTGCGCAGCTCAATCAAAACCTCAGATCAATCGTCAGATTATCACAATGGATAAACGATTTACCCGATCAGATGATAATTGTTATCATTATTTTTTTTTATTTTACTTCTAATTTTAGATTAATATAATTAGATCTAAAAACTATCAGATCTAATCAGATCATAGAAAATTTTTAAAATTATTCTGCTATAAATATGATCCGATCAGATACATCTTGCGGTAGGAAAATTTAATTTTTCCTTCAACTGGTATCAGAGCTAGGTTGCTATTTTTAGATCTATCTTTAGATTGATCTAAAATTATTTCTTATGATCTGATTATTTGATTTCTAAATGTTACATAGACTGTAATTAGATCTAAAATCAAAAATTGCATGTTTTAAATATATATGTTTGATATAAACAATATATGTTCTAGTCTAGATCCGTTGCTCCATATCATGATAGTTTTTAAATATGTTTTAGATTAGATATGATTTAATTTTTTTATGATTTGATCATTTAAGTTTTAGATGTTACATTAGATGTAATCAGATCTAAAGTATAAGATCTAATTTAAAATTTTGATATATGTGATATAGGCAGCATATGTTTAGACTAGATCTCTAGTTTAATCTCATAGTCTAGATCAAAAATTTTATGAAATATTCATTTAATTTTCTAAAGATTATATGACTAGATTAGTTAAATTTTAGATATTATATATGATATAATTAGATCTAAAAGCATGAGATGCATTTAAAAATTTCATATGTATGACATATGCAGTGCATGTCTAGACTAGTTTCATAGATCTAAGCTATGAGTAGTCTAAATTAAAAATTTTTATGATGAGATCATTTAAAATTTTCCTTTTAGATATTGCATTAGATATAATTAGATCTAAAATATAAATTTAAATGTTAAATTTGATACATGAGATGTATACAAAATATGTATAGATTAGATCTTAAATCATGTAACAGTTATATGCTTTAGATCTAATAGTTTTGTAGTATAGTTCATATTTTTGATTAAGGCATTCTCCTTGACCATCCAGTCATAAGAGCAAAAATAGTTTAGAGGCCCTCTCTTTTCATTCGATGGGGTGCTCTTATGGCGTGTAGGGGTGCTATGCATTTGCCCTTAATCAAAAATCGAAAACTTAATTTTCTGCAAAATCCTAGATCCTGAAATCCTAGGATTTTTTATGCATGTTTTGTTACTGAACCCTTGGATTTAATTAAGAATTAATTTATAAAATTATTTAGATCTAAAAATTATGAATTTTCAGATCTAATACTATTAGATATATGTGCCCTAGAAGCCAGATTGGCTGACACTTGTAATACACTTCTAAGAGCAAAATTATAATTTTAATTATAAATAATAAAATAGATTATTTTCTATCATAGTGTATATTTGAAAGTGTCTATAATACATCCCTTGAGTTAATGGTAATGATAGTTCATATTGTCAAGAGTTGAAAATTTAAGACATGAATTTTCATTATTAACTCATAAAATGCTCATGACCGTAGGATCATCATGAGGATGGTGATTGATCTGAAAGATTGATGTACGATCACTTCTTTTGGATAGATGAGTCTTGAATCTATGGTGTAGAGACACCGGAGCGAGAGTATAGGTACTCGTTAGAGAATGAGGGTACTGAGTGTGACCACCTCGAGCAGTCATAAGAAAGTCTACCTTCTCATCGATGACTGGCTCGAAGCTGCAGTGGTGTGTCTTCTTTGACCTGAGGTGTATCGGTAGTTCACCTTGATGGTGTTATAGTTTGACTACACCATAATTTGGTCTCCTAGCTATTCAAAATCCTAAGGTGTATGTTGGCTATAGCATGTTCATTGTAGGAATTGGATTGCACCAATAGGAGATCTATCTACCTCGGTAGATAAGGAGCAGCCCTATGATGATCATGAGAATTAAGTCCATAAGCCCATGTCCATGGCAGAGTGAAATAATAGAAAGAATTTCTATTAGAGCTTTTACATTGGACTTGAATCGAATGATTAATTCATATGATGGAAATTAGGGTTTGACGAGATCACCTTAACCCTAATCCGATCAGGGCTCAAGATAGAAGAACTTAATCACATAGATAACTGCACTGAGAGGTTCACTTTTCGTTCTAATGGGTTGCCACCACATGCTGCTAGGTGTCACTAGTAGATTTTGGGAGCAATTAGAATGATTTGGATGATTGATCATACTAGTTGTCTGAATCGAAAAAGTTCTGATCCATCGGAAGGTGTTTTGATGATATCAATGATAGAGATCATGACATATCCCATTACCATATGGAACTGAACCTAATTGGATCATACAAATAAGAGTTTGGATCTAGATGTCATCAATTAGACTAACCCAGTTCAATTGATTTGAATAAGATTCAATTAGGTTCAAAAAAATTATGCTAGCACACAATTGAGCCTAATGTTCTCCTTTAACAATCATTAAAGCTTATCTCGACTGAGCCAAATGTGTTTGCGCTCATTCAGAAATCTTTACTTGGTCTGACTAGAGCTTGTTCAGATCAGAAAAGGATTGCCTTAATTTATGAGATAAATTTGAGACAATACCTACCATTTTTGGTCATGTGCTAAATCTTGTTTTCGAACATTGGTCAAATGTTGATCTTGGATACTTAGACATCTGTCCATGTGTCATGCACCCATAGGAGAGTACCTGGAGACTTGTCCCCTGCTAAAAAGTAGATAGGTAGGGATGAGGATAAAAGATGGAGTCCCATATAGATGGAGTCCCAGTCTTGGCGCCACCTTAGGAAGGTTTTCAGGGTCTCTCATATGATTGGATCAATGATGTCATCCCACCAATCAGATTTAAATCTAATTGCACAAAGGGCCATGATTGGCTAGGATAATGTGGCACTGCATGGCGCAGCAGGGTCTATATAAACCCTATTATGCCTAGAATTTAATACTTCTACCTTTAGCCCATGCCACATAGCCCCTCTCCCTCCTTCTTCATGCCATCCTCTGGTCCTCTCTCTCCTCTCCATGCCTAAGGGCTTTTGGGCATGAACAAGGTGCGATCCAAGCAAGTGAAAGGCGCTAGGAAAGGAAGAAGGCAGCACTGCTACAAGAGATAATGGTTGTTCTTCAAAAGAAGTTTTGAAGATCTTCAAGATCAGATCTAGATTTGATTTTTGGTGGATTGATTGAGAAAGAGAAGATCTTTAGATCTTGCTCGAGTAGATATTGGTAGAGACCAGACGCTTGTGTGGCTACATCCAGAACCTCATGCAAACATCAGGATCATCACAAGATAATTGGATTATCCAAAATAAAGATATAATTAAATTAGATTTAATTTTTATTTTTATTTTTATTATCAAATTAATAAGATCAGATCTAAGAAGTTTTAGATCTGATTAGAATCTTAGAGAAAAATTTTTGAAATATCCCTCCTGATCCAATCAGGTTTGATCAAACCTAATCCAAAAAATAAGTTTTTTCCTTCAACTGGTATCAGAGCCAGGTTCCATAATTTATTAGATCTGATTTTAATTTATTTTTAATTTAATAATTAGATGATTTTAGATATCATATTAGATGTAATTATATCTAAAATTAAAAAATTAAAAATTAAATAATCTAGATCTAAGATGTACGAGATGCATGACTAGACTAGGAATAGAATTATTCTATGTATAGTCTAACATAATCATAATTTTAATTTAATTAATTATAATTTTTAGATCTATTTATTTATTATTTTTTAATATTATAAATATTATAATTAAATCTAAAAAATAAAAAATAAATTTATTTAATTTGTTCATATGAGATATGATAAATGCATGTTTAGACTAGTTGTAGAATAGTTCTACAAAATTATCTAGAATAAATTTTAATATGATATAATCAAATTTAAATCTTATTTTTTAGATGTTTATGAGATAATTTAGATCTAAAAATATGCATGATATGATGCATGAGATGTATGAAAAATATGTTTTTTAGTTAGATCATTTTTATATATGTGATATATGATGTAGATCTAACTAGTTTTGTAGATTTATCATGTTTTTTATTAAGGCATTCTCCTTAGCCATCTGATCATAAGAATGAAGTAAGATTTAAAGGCTCTATCCTTCCATTCGATGGGGTGTTCTTATGGTGTGTAGGGGTATCACACGTTCGTCCTTAATCAAAAATCAAAAGACTTATTTTCTGCAAAATCCTAGATCCTAAAATCTTAGAATTTTATATACATGTTTTATTTATGAACCCTAAACTTAATTAAAAATTAAGATTATAAAATATATTAGGTCAAAAATTAAAAATTTTTAGATCTAAGACATATTCATAAAATTGGGTTCGGGCTTGGGTAGCTCAATTAGGTCTAGCAGTTGATCAAATCGAATTAAGAGTTGGTTAGGTGGGATCAAGAGTACTTAAATTGACCAGCCTAATAGGATTAAGTTTGGATCAAGGTCGAGTCGCATGAGTGATCGATCAAGTTAAGACCTAATTAGACTCAGTGGTTAGAATCTGAATTGTAGGCTAACCTGATTGATTCTGGCTCAATAATTTGGTATCTAAGGTAAGTTTGGCAGATACGACCGACTGATTTTTAATTAGAAGATATTCGACTCGAATGCATTCTTATCGAGTTAATGGCATATTTCTTCCATCGATCTCACTTACCTAGCCATATTTGTCGGTCCAGTCCTGATCTAAGGTGGCTAACAATCCGAGCTAATCCATGCCACTAGGTTAGTCATAATGGTTATGGCTATGTCAAGTCAAGTTTAAAGAGACCTAAATCAAATCTTCCTAAGAAAAGATTAAGTCTAAGGTCTTCCACCATTGTAGATATGTGAGCCCTTCCTGGGGTTAATTATTCTCGACTGGTCACAGTGGTTCGGTTGCATCGAAAAGATGCAATCATGTCTATTAGGCATTTGATGCTACGGGTTGGAGGATGGATTGAGCTTAATATTTTAGATATGGTGAGACACCCAATTACGAATCCAATCTATGCAAATGATGGGTCGAACTTAACTAAGGAGTGGATCAATATTCCAAACATGATGAGATTCATGAATTAGAGATCAAGTCTAGGTGCACCATGATTAGAGAATCATTGGACAACAATTGTTCATTCATTGGCTAATCCATCATCAATAATTGTTAGGTGAGGTAATGAGTCAGTTGGTAGGACTGCACCACCCATTAGAAATCAGTAATCATGGAGATTTTCGTATCTCTCCAAAGGGAGTGTAGGAATCCGAGAAAATAATGGAAGCTAATTTATTTAAAAATCAAACCCTTAAATAAATTAGTCAAATCCTAATTACAAAATCTAACTAGAAACTTCGACTCTCTATAGGGAAAAAAAAATGTCTACGTCCAACCCACTAGCCCATATCCTAGACACCCATAGACTGACTGGACCTAATTATAAGGATTGGCTCTAGAACTTCAAAATTATTTTGGATTTTGAGAAGTTGACTCATGTATTGGACTAGGATCCTTCCATCTTACCAACTCGTACATCCGCTGAACAGAGAGCAAAAGAGAGAGATCGTCATTTAAAGAGCAACGACTAAGGACCCTGATGAAACCCAATCAGGTTAGCCCATACAATCACTTACCTCCTCCATCTACTAGATCAGAAAGAATTTTTTCGTCCCCTTGAGAGATACTTAGGTAGTATTTTAGAAGGAAGTAGTAGAAATATTCCTCATAGGTATGTTGCCTTGGGGTTCATCCGGTGATTATATCCAAATACCTATGTAGTGAGAGATATGGTGATTATGACTCGAGAAACCTGGTTTAAGAAATAATATGAAGTCAAAAGACTTCGACATGGAACTCAAACCAAATTCTGAACTGGTAGATTCTACCTGAAGAGGCATTCAGTACCTATTGGTTGTAAATGGATCTATCAGAGAATAGATGGTAACGATAAATAATATGGAGACATTCTAATCTAGCATTTAGTGTCAAAAGGGTATGTCAGTGCGAAGGTACTTAGACTATCCAGGTATTATGCTTACTGTTGTAGTGCCTATTCGATGTATGAAATTAATGCAAGATGAACATAAAAATGACGTTCCTTAATGATATCTTGAGGAAGATATCTATATGGATCAGCACTAGGTTTTCATAATCCAGTGATAGAATCATAAAGTATCGCCAAAAGCTATAAAGATCCAATATAACTTAAGCAAGCATACTCAGAGGCTGGAATACTCATTTTATTAATGGATGTGATCAATTATTTGGTGTTCATCAAAAATGAGGAGGGACCATGTTGGTTCAAAGCACAAGATCAAATAGGAGCGCTATTGTTCTTCCTTGTATCGTGGTAGTGGATGATATCCTCCTTATGGAATGATATTTTCATGTCTGACCAATAAGTCTAAAATATGTAGATCAAAGGAATTTTCCATGCAAAGACCTAGGAGAAGCATCCTTCATTCTATGAATTAAGGTCTATTAGAGATAGACCGATAGGTATGCTAGTCTTTCATGAGATGTACTATTAAGGAGTGCTAAAATGAGGTTTAGCATAAAACATCCAAGAGAAAATTGGTACCCTTCAGCCAATTATGCATTCATTTTTCTCTCCAAGAAATGTGTCCCAACACATGCTGTAGGAGATTTAATGCAGTGAGCAGATCTCTTATGCTTCAGCAATAATAGCCTCATGTGTGCTATGTGTATTTGTACACGACCATTGGATATATGCCCAGTTTCCTGTGAATGGCACGAAGTCAGTTATGATTTAAATCGATTAATCCAGGGTAAGAATATTCTGACTTGTCTGTGTAAATGTTACTCCTAAGTTTGTAGCTTGTGATAAGAACTAAGGATATGATGTATATTTGGTAATGGAGAACTCCAAGTCTAAGAGGTATATAGATCTTGGATTTTATGTATCAGATATAGATTGATGAAAGTCCGACAATACTGGAGTCTATGTTGTGTGTAAATTGGTGTGCTGTCAGTTGGCACAGAGTTTCAAATAGACAGTAATAGCAAAGTTCCATCATGGAAGCGAGTACATTCGCTGCATCCCGAAGCTATGTAAGGAGGCTATCTGGTACAATCAAGAAGTTTCACGCATAGACGATCATGAGTGATCCCATCGAATTACTCATTCCTCTGTAACCTGGCGATAATAATGGCACCATAAGCCTTGCTAAAAAGAGCCGAGGTCTCACCAAAAAATCTAAGCGCACATCGAAACGGTGATACGTACCTCATCCACGATTACCTTGAGAATAGGTTATGTCTGAAGGTCAAAGAGTTAAACTTTCAATAGACAATATGCGGCAGGGACCCCACTTCACAAAGCCATGTGGACCAGCAGAGATTAAAAGCCCCACCTTTGAGAAGTATGGGACTTAGATTTTGAGCAAATTGCTTTAAGAATCAAGTGGGAGTTTTGTTAGTATATATGTCCTAGAACCAGATTGCTGAACTTGTTAATACACTACTAAAAGCAAAATTATAATTTTATTAATATAATAATAAAATAAATTATTTTTTATCATAGTGTATATTTGAAAGTGTCTTATACATCCTTGAGTTAATGTAATGATATTCATATTTTCAGAGTTGAAAATTTAAGAATATGAATTTTCATTATTAACTCATAAAATGCTTCGACCGTAGATAATCATAGGATGGTGATTGATTCGAAAGATTGGTACGATCCCTTCTTTTGGATAGATGAGTTTTGAATCTATGGTGAAGAGAACCGAGCGAGAGTATAGTACTCTTAAGAATGAGAGCACTGAGTGATCACCTCGAGAATCATAAGAAGTCTACCTTCTCATCGATGACTGGCTCGAAGCTGCAGTGTGTGTTCTTTCTTTGACCTGAGGTGATCATATAGTTCACCTTGAGGTGTTATAGTTTGACTACACCATAATTTCTCCTACCTATTCGAATCCTGAGTGTAGTGTTGGCTATAGCATATTCAGTTATAGGAATTGGATTAGACCAATAGGAGATCTATCTACCTCGGTAGATAGGAGCAGCCCTATGATGATCAAGAAGATATAAGTCCATAAGCCCATGCCATGGCAGAGTGAAATAATAGAAAGAATTTCTATTAGAGTTTTTTACATTAGACTTGAATCAAATGATTAATTCATATGTAAAAAATTAGGGTTTGACGAAATCATCTTAACCTAATCCGATCAGGGTCAGATAGATAGAATCTTAATCACATAGAATTACTGCACCAAGAGGTTTCTTTCAGTTCTGATGGGTTGCCACCATATGCTGCTAGGTGTGCACTATAGATTTTGGGGAGCAATTAGAATGATTTAATGATGCGATGCATACTAGTTTTCTGAATCAGAAAAAGTTCTAATCCATCAAGAGGTGTTTGATGATGTCGATGATAGAGATCGCTGACATATCCATTTACCAATTATCGAAACTAAATCTAACCTGGATCACAACATAACAGATGGGTTTTT